>JAOPUA010000009.1:4983340-4996080 GCA_027122455.1 Trisopterus luscus | reverse complement strand
TGTTTGTGTTGTTGGTTGTTTGGGCCCCCACCCCCCCCCCCCCCCCCCCCCCCGCACCAGGTCTTTGCGCCACCTTCATACCGTGCATCCTGGCCATTCAAGTGGCTCAAGACAACGGGGACAGCTGCTGCCTGCCCTTCCTGCCGGGGGCCATGATTGCCCTGAGGACCAGCGTACGAGGCCGCTACCGCATCAGCGTAAGCTCCCCCTTGGTCCCAACACACACACGCACACACGCACACGCACACGCACACACATACACGCACACACACACACACACACACACACACACACACACACCAAGCTCTGGAAATCCCAGGAGCATAGTGAAAACCCCTTAGTGGTTTGGTTTTAGTTTGTGTGTGTGGTCATCCATGGTGATATAATTTTATATATATGTATGTATACATATATATAAATGTATATATATATATATATATTTGTAATTGTTATTACGGTCCCGTGCTTTTGGCTGTGACACCCTCACATCTGGGATGAGATGCTCTTTGACGCCTCCAGTGAATCCAGCTACATGTCAGTGAGGGCCAGGGTTGGGCGTCATGGAGGCTCATGGAGGTTTACAGGTCGGCTGCAGACGTCGGCGGTTACATTTGGTACCTTTTGGCAGAGAGACGCCCCCACACCGACACACTTTGACGAGCCCCTTTTCCTACGGAATACCCTTTTTTTTTTTTTTGGGAGCCCCTTTGGTCTCCAGATGGTGTTCTGAGGGTGACGGGCGTTAAGCTGGTCTTTGCCCTTCCTGTTTCTCCCCAGGGCTCTGTGTGTGATGACTGGGTGGTGATGGCCTGCCTGCCCCTCTGTGGACTGTGCCAGATGGCGAGGGAGCAGAAGATGAGACGATGATTCAACACAAAGAACCAAAAGTCACTGTGTGCTATTATTGTTGGTAACAGAGCAGAAAGAGTTCAGGCGTGTTCTCGTGGCTGTTTTCTCTGAAGTCTTTAATTAAACTAATACATTCAATGATAATAATGTAATGCTAATAATCAATGAGGTTTTTTTGTGATTCATTCTTTTTGGGTAAATAAATAAAACATCTATCGAGAATTTTAATTATGTTATAATATCTTTACTGTCATTTGGTATATATATAAAAAAAAGATAAATGTTAATTTATTTTGGACCTTTGTATTATTTCTTCGGATGTTGTTTGCAGAACAGAAAAATGCAAACGCCAAACATCGTCACATTGTGTCATTACTGCTGGTCTAATAAAGCATTCAGGAAGTTCACATAACTTCTCACTCCTCCGTGATCTGCTAATGCTCTACACCGCAGTGAGAGGTGCACAACATATTGGAGACCTTGTGCAGGTAAGGCTAACATGCTAACCTTGAGTCTGTGCTTGTGTATTTTACTTTTTTTTTATTTATTATTATTATTATTTGTTATATCAGGCCCTTGTATTGTAGAAATTATCCTTTTATGGGCCTTGTTATTTGAACGTATTGAAAATTGTAACGCAGAAGGATGTTTAGGACACAGGCATGTGTTTTAATCATTCTAACGCATTAAGCATATTCTCGGGTGCGTTTCTGGCTGACTCGAGGGGTAGGGCAGGGCGAAACAGAGAGGCAGTGTGAGGCTAACCCCAAACAAGGAAGTGGATGTCTAATGAGCCCGCAAGTGAAATAGTTATAGATAATATAATAATAGATAGTCGTATTTATAGGCCTACTCTGATGCGTGATTGCATTGCTTAAAATCAGTACGATGACAATATATTATGAGCAAAGTATAAAACAGTTTCGTGGGAGCGAAAATGTCCTTAAATAGACTACGTGTAGGACTTTTAAAATCATAGATTACTTTTAATGGTCAATACCGTGTTGTAGTTTAACTTAAACAAAAAAAAAACTGCCTGTGTGCTGATTTGTATTACATGAGCCGGTTCTCTTAGGGACATGAAGGAATGAGAGCAAAGACATCTCCCTTCTTTCAGGACTTTTGGCTTTATTCATTTATGTGCATAACATCCACTCACAGGACCACTGTTGTCTGTTTCTAACTAACTTTAATTCATGATTATAGCTTATGTTATGTTTTTGGTTGTTACTGTTGTCAAAACCCATGGGGTTGCGTTGCACTACGAGCTTTGAACGTGTGAACTGGAGCAGGCTGCAGTTAACTTACAAATTAACTTACTGCAGTTAATTAACATTTTTGATTCTTACACATAGTCCCTTTAAGCTTTGTGCAATGCATTAAAATATGAATACCGAATCATCATTTTACATAATTTTTTCCTCATTAGGTTCCTGGGCCAAAACTGATCTCATCCAATGCAACAACGAGAAGTGTACGCTGTTGAACAGAACAGCTATCCAGGTTGAAAAACATACCCCGGAAATAGCCCAGCGGTGTCTCCTGAAATCAATATTGATCAAAATGGCTATTTCAAGAAGCCAGCTGTTGATATTAACATTGGGACTTTTAGTAAAAGTATCCCATCAGTACAGCTTTCGAAACTGCAAAGGAGCTAAAAACTCAGAGAATCAAACATTTCTTTGCTACAAACCCCACACGATGAACATATCTACAATTGTGGATGACCTGCCTGTGTCTGCCATCAACATCACCATCTCTTCTAATCATCTCTCCCACATTCCCAAAGGGAGCTTTCAACGTTTTTTAAAACTGGAAAATCTTAACATGGACCACAACGTCCTAAGGTCGATGGACGGGCTGGCTTTCCAGAAGCTGCATTGCCTTAAGTCCCTCAATTTGTCTTCCAACCTCATACCAAAACTGAACAGCTCAGTTTTCCACGAACTCGACAACCTCACTTCTCTGTCACTGGAAAGTAACTCATTGACGGACCTCCCAGAGAGTCTCTTCCTCAGCACCCCTCTCCTGGACACCTTGATCCTGAGGAAAAACCACCTGAACAATTTCTCTAATATTGCGCAATCCATCTCAGCCCTAAATAATCTGACACAACTAGATCTTTGCTTTAACGAATTGACATCCCTCAGTAATTTAAATATTGCCTTGCCCGAGAGCCTCACTCAAGTGTTTGTATGTGGAAACAAGTTGTCAGCCTTAGATTGTACAGGTTCATTTCTCATGCACATCACCTTCCTAGATTTATCCTACAACTTCGAACTCTCGACTAATGCTTTCGAAGGAGTAGACCTCACACGGATACGCTATTTACGGCTGCGATCAACAAAAGTAAAGATATTAGAGTTTTTGAATAAGACCAATGTTAATGCTAAGTATGTAGACTTCTCTGGCTTGGGCTTAACCAACACAAGTCTGATCAATGACCTATGCAAGTTCTTAAGTGAAAGGGTGGTAAGCATCAGCAGACTGACACTAGTAAATAATAGCATTTCAGAGTCACTCAACGATGCGTTATCCAATTGCCCTCAAATATTAACTACTTTGGATGTCTCCTCTAACAATCTGAGAACGGTACAATGCCTCGACTTTCTCAAAGGACAGAAACACATAAAAACGTTAAATGTGGAGCACAACCACATCGGCCGTCTCTTGCCCTGCAACAATACGAATAAGCTTCCCATAACAAAGCTCAATTTTCGTTACAATCGCATGCTTGTGGTTGAAAAGTACGCCTTCGCTCACACACCGAATGTCACAACTCTAAACCTCAACATAAACATCATTGCTGTTTTAGAGAATGATGCTTTCAGAGGGCTTACCCGACTCCAGACTCTCCGTCTGGACAACAACATCTTAACTGATTTGTATGAGGACACTTTTCAGGATCTATCTAGCCTGAGTATCCTGAATCTACGGAACAACCGCATCGCAGTGATTTTTAAGAAAACATTCCGGCAACTCGTTCAGCTGACTACGTTGGACCTAGGTTTGAATAAAATAACTCATTTTGAAGAAGGGGGCCTTGATGGATTGAAAAGTTTAAAAAAATTCTTCTTGGATGGAAACAACCTTAAAGAAATAGAGAGTGGCCAGTTCACTGGATTCCAAAAAACCTTGCAGGTGTTGGATCTACGGAATAACAAAATTGTTTTCCCACATGAAACCACCAGTTCTCCTTTTGTGAATCTCAGCACCCTCACTTCTCTAAATTTAGATGGACAGCGGCCCAACGGAATTAGCTTTCTGCCTAATGGCCTTTTCCGTGGTCTTCACTCTCTGAGACTTCTGTACCTTTCCAACAACCGCATAGCTTACCTTAATTCTGATGTCTTTGACCATTTGACAGCCCTACAATTCCTCACACTAGATAACTCGGGCAATGGCGTGGTACAACTCAGGCCAGGACTTTTTAAAAATTTGAGGAATTTGACAACGCTGAGTGTGGTAAACATGGGCATTCCAAATCTGTTGGAGGATGTTTTTGGAAATCTTACCCAGCTACAAATCCTACAAATCAATAAGAATGCGATGAAGAGCATTGATGTGGATGTTTTAGGCGGACTCCATAGTCTCCTATACCTTGACATGACATACATTCCCCTCAGCTGTTCATGCAGAAACCAGAAACTGCAGAAATGGACACTGAATCAAAACAACGTTCAAATTATACAATTGGGAAGTCAGCCATGCCAGGATAAACATAATAAGAAGTTCATAGATTTTGAAACAGACGTTTGTAATATTGACGTTGAAAAGTACCTATATCTCACGACTGCCACAGTGTTGTTAGTGTTCAGCGTAGTCCCTATACTTTACGTGAAGCTATATTGGAAAATAAAGTATGGCTATTATGTGTTCCGTGCCTGGTTCAGCGAGCAGTGGCGTAAACTGAGGGAAGATGAGGAAAACTGTGAATACGATGCATTCATCTCCTATAATTTTCATGACGAACACTGGGTCCTGGAGCAGTTGCTCCCAAACTTGGAGGGAAACGGCTCTTCGTTCAAACTCTGCCTTCATCACAGGGACTTTGAGCCGGGACGCAACATCATGGACAACATCGTGTCCGCCGTGTACGGCAGCGGCAAGACTGTTTGCGTGGTGAGCCGGAACTTCCTGCAGAGCGAATGGTGTTCAATGGAGATCCAGCTGGCCAGCTACCGGCTCTTTGACGAGCACCGAGACGTTCTGCTGCTGGTGTTCCTGGAGCACATCCCCAAGAGTGAGCTGTCCACGTACCACCGCATGAGGAAGGTCATGTCGACCAAGACGTTTTTGCAATGGCCCGGCTCGGAGTGTACCGACCCGACCCACGCCCAACTACTCTTCTGGAAACAGCTCAGGAGGGCGCTGAGGACGGGGTGTAGAGTGGAGGACGAGGAAGAAGCAGGTGAAAACAAAAGCTCCGAGACGGAAGAACGTCATCGAACCGCCTCTTCTGTCAATTATACCGCTGATGAAATCTATTACTTGCCATAATTTTTAATTATCTGCAATTGATCAATTATATTCCCGATGACATTGTCACATTTGTATTTGCATTTAATTCCAATAGGGTTTGTACACAATTTGAGATATGTTATTGTTTTCCTTTTGCTTAAATAAACATTGGAAATGAAAGAGATAAGCGAAACAAGGCAATAACAGAAAAGCTGGCTTGGCAAGAAGTGAACAGATACATATATACTCCACTGTCTTGTTTTACTTGTTTGATTGCACCTTACTAAAGGAATGTTGTTAAACTGTCAGGCCAATATTGGAATGTGAAACAAGTTTTTTAAGGCGTTAACATTTGTTATTCTAAAATCAGATATCCACATTGTATCTAGATGTGTCTTATAATGAATGATAAAGAAAATTATACATAATCCTGTTTTTCTTTTTCCTTTGGGAATGGTACAGAAGAGGTTCAACAGTTAAGTTTTTAGATAAACATTCAACCGCCACATTTAATACTTTTCATGTGCACAAGGTAACAGCACACACAGTTGCAGTGATCACACTCCAATACTGATTTCTCAAATATAGCTCACATTCTCCTGGTAGTGTGCCAAAACGTTTCTTCCATTTATAATATTATCAATACAACCTCATTGGGGGGAAGCACCATCGCTCAGGGCTGTTGAAAGAAACCCGGGGAGGGGACGGTCCTCTGTCCAGCAGCTCAGACGGGGGGTAATGCATCATGTCAGCATGGTAGGGCTCGGGAAAAGGGTTGGTCGGACGACGATTTAAATGGTAGAAAGGGTGCCCATAATCCTCCTTCCGGGAATACCGAGCAGACGAGGAAGTGGCGAGAGAGCACAGGCCAATTTCGGCGCCGGCGGCGGCAGCGGCGCGCCCCACAGGGTGGAGCCAGGGGTCGGCAGGACGTCCGCACGGCTGCCCTGGCAGGTAACGAAGGAAGGGGTGCCTTCCGAGATCTCCGTTGGCCTCTGGAGGTCGGCTGCTTTCAGGGCGCACCGCTGCGGCCTGGCTCGTCGGGTAGCCTTCGTCACGGCCCGTAACAGAGGAGTCCCTGACCCTCGTGCTACTCAATCTCTGGTCCCAGGCGGCCGGGGGCGCGGCTGGGTACACCCTCCCCCATCGCGACGCAGGAGAAAATGATAAGTAGTGGCGGGTTGGTGATGACGCAGAAGGTCCAAGGCCCAAACCGGACCAAGAGCAGCCACCAGGTATCAGCAACTCATCCAAATCATCCCCGACTCCCGCTCTATCCACGCCAGGACTGCTCAGCCATGCCACACCCTTCACAAGCAACACGAGAAGATAAATATCAAAAACAGCAAATATGTCGTCGATTATTATGTGAGGCTAAGGGAATCCATGTGGGAAAATCCCCCAAAAAACTGGTTCAAGGGCGAGCAATTCTATATATTTTTGCTTATTGTTTGATAAAGCAACAAATTAAATATTAGAAATTGTAAATGAATGAATTAAATTATTACTCTATTGCTCAAGATGACGGGTGGGTTAAACGAGCAAAACAAACAAACAAACAAACAAACAAACAAACAAACAAAAAACAAGTCCCGGGGCCCTCATCTCAATGTCGCTGTCGCTGCAACCAGCTCACCTCAAACCAACCCCTAGGGTGCACTACAGGCCAGTCCTCACAAATCCAATCTTCTTGCCTAGTCACTTATCAAAGAGGTCCAACATCACAGCATATTATAGGTTCCAGAGCACCGGAGCTACAGGTAGGAATTATCTTTTTTTGACTTTTTTGTTTATGTGGGACAGCCATGAAAAAAACCATGACACAAGAGGATGCAAGCAGGGATGGCAGCAATAATAGAAACAAAAAGTGACACCTGCGGTATTATTTAACTGTAATCACAGCAGTAGACTAGCACTGCGGTTTGGATCCTGAAAGGAACCGAGCATTACCTGTTTTTTCTGTGGCGGAGACGCCCAGTTGGTTTGGTTCTGCTTTCTGCTGCTTTTGCCAAAGGCCTTTTTATGGGTCTCAAAACATGACTGATCAAATGTCTTTCCTTGGATGGCAGTAAAGGATTCATCTGAAAGAACAAGGTTATCTGTTGCAGAGTTAAAAGTCAATACATTAATATGCAGAATGGCCAAAACATACGGTTATTTCGTTAAAAAGAATATGCAATGAAGATACTTGCACTGTATTACCACATCTCATGAAGCGATCGGGTAATGAGGACAATCAACACCATAGGAACTCATTCATAACACAACAGCACACATATCATTTTCTGATTGGAATGAGTCACCACAATATTTGCATGTTTGGATTTAGGTGTGTGACAAATCCTACCTGATTTTATGGCGGGTGGTATTGCCTCCGGCCACTGGACGGTATGGTTACCGAAACTGAGGCGTCTCTGGACCCCGAGGAGGTGCTTCCGGAACAGGGGGCCATGCCTCTCCTGGATGGCGAGCGACAGCGCGTCTCTGCTCTCTGCTAGCACGTCTCTTTTTCTTGGCAGTTGTGTCTTCAGTGAATGACACAAACGTCCGGCTACCGCACCAACGGCGTTGTGCCAGAGCCGCCGTGGGGCGTCGGGACCGTGTTCCCACGCTAGCGTTTGGTTCTTTGGAGTCGGGGCGTTCACCTGTGTGTTTGCGTGCTCGAGTTCAGGCCTCACGTTTTCTTTGACCCGTGTGGGGGAAGTCTCCCTCTCCGTAACGGACATGGCAGCTTTGGCCTTCTTTCTTTTATGTTTTAATGAATGACATGCTGGGCTGCTTGTGGGTTGTTGGTTTTCTTTTTCAGCCGAAATACCAGGTATTTGTGGCCTCTGTCCTGGTGTGACATCTGACCCACATGTATTTGACTGACAGTCCACACTGGTTTTCTCCTGATGAACAGCCACATCTGAATCCCTTGCATTTAAAACACCTTCACTGGAGTTGGCCAAATTAGCTTCACCGCTAGAGCAAGGAGACAACGGGGGGGAATTTGCATCCAGGTTATTTTCCTGTAGCCCCGGCTGCCTTTGTCTTCCCTGCTTCCTTTGCTCACTCAACAAGCGCTCAATGTCAATGGACTTCACCTCATTGTTGAACAGGCCCTGATGGCCTATAAGTCGGTTGGTCGTGATGACACTGGGCTCTTGTGCAGAAGGAAAGAGCCGTGCAAATCGTGCCTCTTTCCTCTGAGGGCAATGGGCGATGGTCTTGCTGCAGCTGTGGGATTGTTGCTTATCTTTGCTGGACACGTGACTTCGGTGGTGCTGGTGATGATGGTGTGATTTCCTGTTTGACACCTCCGCCCCGCTGCCCCTGACTTGGTTTCTTTCTTTGTGAGTCCTCAGTCGTTTCACCTTGTCCTTATGACTCTCGTCCCCACCCACGACATCAGGGACTGAACGTGAGCAGTCACAGGAGTTGACTGAGATGCATTTTTTGTCAGCTGTGTTTTTTTTTCTGGGAGCAGACGTGACACTTTGCCTGCCTCTTTTAGATGGATGATGACTCATCCTGGATCAGACATCATTCATATGAGCTAATTAGCAACGTGCCGTCATCTGACTTAACTTAAAATAGCTCCAATCTAGCACTAATTTCAACATGGTATTTATGTGCATATCTCGCTTTGGCTAATGTTATGCGGCTATATGTTAGCACCACGACATGCAGTTTGTATTATCGTTTGAATGTTTAACCTTAAGTACGTCCACGGCTACAATTTAAAAAAAAAATTAATTAAGTTAATTCTTACCTCAATTCAGCACACGTGACGACGGAACAAACGCTGTTTAACCTCTAGTGTTTTACGGAGCAGATACATGTGCTACAAAGTCAGTTCATGAGTAGAAAAGCATTGGTATCATTCAACCTATAACATTACCGACCTGTTTACTGAGATTAAAAAAAACTGTAGTTTCTGGCTATAGATATTTAATAATTAAGTTGCTGGGCAACACGCAGTCTATGCGTCCTTTTGCGCAGGATGCAACCTCGCGAACACGACTGACTGGGCGAGTCCACTTTGCTTGTTGCGGAGGTATTTTCGTTTTTGAATTGACTAAATATTTTCTGTATTTTTTGATTAATTTAGCGTATTTTTTGTGGTCTAAGTAATTCGATCTGGTTTTGCGTTTAATAACATATACATGCATTTAATTATATGAATAAAATCATTTTTTTTACTCATCCACAGTAATTGATGGTAGATTCCGGCTGTAGCGAAATTTTACTTCCAGGAACTGAATTAAAAGGCTGCACAAGGTATTTTTTGGTTTGGGGCATATTTAACACTATTCGTCAATCAATTCATATGCAATATTATGCTTTGGTAATGTTATACGCAGATAAATATTGTTTATGAGCAGATTACGTGATCTTTTGTAGTTTATTACGTGACAGCGCTCTCGCTGTTGTGATCTAGTGATTCAGCAGCCATTTCTGTCCGTCCTTATTTGATCACAATTAAAAGCTTGTTGAAATTTGCGTGATTCCCATTCGAACGAAAGGAGATCCACCAACGAAACCTGCCTGTTTTATGCCCAACACAGATATCAAGGTGATGAGTGCAGGAGACTCAAATCCGGCCGCCACACCCACTCCGTGTGAGGACATTCAGGGAGATGGACGATGGATGTCTTTGGTGTGTGTCAATTATTCCCTCGGCATTCATGTGCTCAAAATAATCAATGCATGTATTGGCTCCTACTGTTCTGATAAGTCTAAGACGTTTGGTGTCATCTTCAGCAGCAACAAGCGATCGAGATCAACATTTATCATGTCATCATTCCCGTATTAGATTGTGTTTTTTGTTTATGGATATCATTGCCATTAGTTATTTACTTTATCTGTTTTTCTGCAGCACAACCGTTTCGTATCCGACAGTAAAGACAAAGAGCCTGATGTGCTCTTTGTGGGGGACTCTCTTGTTCAGCTCATGCACCAGTTTGGGGTAAGAGTACTCCGGATGCTTTATGTTTCATGGCAGGTGATGTCAACAAATTTCTTTCAGGCTCAACTTTAAGTACTTCAACCGTGCATGATCACACCTATTGGACGTTTTGATCTTCAATATCTGTAGGTATGGCGAGAACTCTTCTCTCCTCTCCATGCTCTTAACTTTGGGATCGGAGGTGATGCCACACAGCACGTTTTGTGGAGACTGAGCAATGGGGAGTTGGACAACATCAGCCCTAAGGTAAACAAAAAAAATGATAATATGTGACGTTGTTACATTAACAGCTTAATGTAACGTCTCCACAATGGGCATTTCATGATTGCCATTTCTGATAATTGTATGGAAGTATGAATAATGTTTTGGATTGTACCTATTCCTCTCTTGTTTCCAGGTTGTGGTACTATGGGTAGGTACCAATAATCACGGCCACTCTGCAGAACAAATTTGCGGAGGCCTGCTGGCCATTGTGCAAGTCATCAAGAACAAGCTGCCCAACGCCCGCACGATCGTGCTCGTAGGTTTAAGTGTTAAAGAAAGTGTGTGTGTGTGTGTGTGTGTGTGTGTATATGTATACATATAGTACATATTTACATGTGTATTATAAGCCGATTGCATTTATCTGTTTATCTAGGGGATCCTCCCCAGAGGAAAGCTGCCCAACCCCCTCCGTGAACGCAACGCCCAGGTCAACCATCTTGTTGCGGAGGCTGTGTCGTCCCTTCCCCATGCCTCCTTCTTCAGCGTGGACCCAGGCTTCGTCCACTGCAACGGTAGCATCTCCCACCAGGACATGTATGATTACCTCCACCTCACCCCTCAGGCATACCAGTCTGTGTGCCAGCCCTTACACGGATATCTCAAATCCATGCTGGACAAGCCAGCTGAGATCTGAGGGACAATCGCCCCAGCCATAGCATACCCCCGCCCCCCCTCCCCCCGCCACCCCACGCTCGCAAACTAACACTACTTACTGCAGTGGTTCCTGGTCCTGATTGTGGAGAGCGTCACACTATGATGTTGCTATTAAGGGCATTGAGTAATGGCCGATGGTCACATAGCCCTCTCTCCATGGTCCAGGTGTGGTGGCCACTGCTGGTTATAATGGACCATAAACCTTTTGGTGTTACAAAATGCTACAAATTGGAGTTAAATGTGCTGCACTAAATCCCAGAATGTGTCTGTATAGAAGAGTAGAACACATCCATCCTTACTTACCTCCCCGCTCACGATAACTTTTCTCTGCCTGTTTTTTATTTTATTTTCTCTGATGTGTTATTGTTTGCTTTAAGTTGACCAAATATTTTGTTCTCACATGACTATACTTGTTGGAATGATGGAAATGCACCATGAATCTCACCCTGTTGCATTGTTTTACATTTTGTCATTTTATGTTTATGAAAAATTGGATTTACAGATTTTGATTTGAATGAGGATTGTTTGCTGCCAAGACAAAATGTGTGTTTGACTAGGATGTTGGATGTGTGTATTAGTTGTTGCTTGTGCTACAAGTTCCTTCGACTCCCTTAAAACCAAGTGTGCTCTGTAAAAGGCTTCACTTTACTGTATAAATTGCTTACAAACTCAGATAAGGATTGCTTTACTGAACTCTGCATATGTTTCAGGGGACTGCTGTTTCTGTAATGTCACAGTGCATTAAAAGTGGGAAAAAAAAGATTGCTTGACAAGAAATATTATTTATATGATATTTGTCTATCTATTTGTTTTTACCATTTAAACACACATTTGTATTAGTCATGACACCAACAGTTATAAACTACACGTGCAGAGCATTTTCATGGGCATTTCTGGATGTAACTTCGAGCCTGAACAGAATCATCATCAAATCATCAAACAACATCTTTTAAATCTCACAATGCGGGCATATTGTGTCAAAACTACGGCATTTGTGTGCCAGCAAAATCCTAACCACTAAAGGTTTGCTATTCACACAATACTAGTGTGTGCTGACCCCTGGCAGACTGAAGGCCTGTGTTGTGACTCCACAGAAATGCTGGTAGGCCGGTATCATGTGGGTCCCGCAGTCCCGTGTCTTCCAGCAGTTATTCAATAGTATGAGCTATGGCTTTGCCAGTGCTGTTCTATTCTATGAATACTTACAAAAAGTAGTGTTAAGTTAATCTATGATCTTAGTCACTCTATTTCCAATAACGTAACTCAAACAAAAAAACAAACAAATAAAGAGTAATGCCTCACTAGCAGTATTTACAAAAATATATTGTGCATTGGAAAATCTCAACAACAATGGGAAATCAAAGTTACGACGCCAAAAATAATTTATGTTTTATTGGATTAATAAATCAATAAACACTCAATACATAGATTGCACAGTACCCGTAGTATATTTCCGATTAATACTTAATAAGTTACAAACACAATGTTAAAGGTTGGGTACGGAATTCGCTTTTTTGGCCATTTTTGCAAAATTACTTGAAATCCTTATCATAACCCGCTT
>JAOPUA010000009.1:3733543-3746166 GCA_027122455.1 Trisopterus luscus | reverse complement strand
CCCCCGCGCCCCCGCCGCCGGGCGGGCGCCCCCCCCCAATAGACACTCTTATATGTGAGAGAATAGCAAGCATGCCAAGTGAAAAAGGTCAAAGGTCAATGCGTTCATTCCGACCTCGCCGACTTCAGTCCAAGCGAAAAAGGTGTGCGTGTCGCGGCTCACAGAGTGCTCGTATGTGAAATAACTTTTTACCATGTTTTCTAAATCGTGATTTGAACTTGAAATGATAACAACCTAGTGCAAAAGAACCATGAGAGAGGTGGAGGGAGCCCAGGAGAGTGGACAGCAGGGAGTGGACAGCGGGGAGTGGACAGCGGGGAGTGGACAGCGGAGGGCGACGACAGCGAGCCAGGGTAACTCAAGAGGGGTAGTACACAGCGTATGTGCGTCTGAAGCAAAGCCAGCAACACACCTCCTCAGAAACATCAGGGTCTCCTCTGGCGCTGGATAAGCCTCAAAGTTACCTCACGTTGTTACTCGCTCGACCAGTCCAAGTGACGTTTTTCATACCGTATTGTCATAATGATATAAATACAAAATATAAAAAACGACACCAATCCATGCAGAAAAGAAAGGACCTGCAGGCAGCCATGCTAAAACGCACCTCCTGTATTCCGGTTGCTGCAAAAAACAGCGTAGACATAGTATGTAGTTAGTGATTAAAGTAGCGTGTATGAGTCATCTGCTTAACTTAAGTCTTAATATAATACTTCTTACAGGAATTGGAATTTGTATATTTTTTTTGTTGCTCTGAATATGAACTTAAGTTATCGATTGCTGGTTTGCGTTCCGTCAGTGTTTATTATGGTCTGCATATCACGGTGGCGCCCGACGGGTGTGGCCGGCGCTGGTGATTGGGCTGGGCCCTCCCCTCGATGCGGCCTCTTCAGCCCGTCAGTGTCTTGTGACGGGTGGCGTTAGCAGGTGATTAGCTGGTGGTGAATGGCTGTCTGGTCATCAGGTGTTTAATGCTGTCCGACATATTGAGCATTCTCTTTGGTTTATTTGCTGTATGTATTTTTGCTTACAGAACAAACAAACAAAAAAAAAAATTGACTTTTACATGTTGTGTACCATTGCAAAAACAACCTTAACTCTAGCCTGTTGAGAACTGTATAAATGTAACTTTTTACTCAAAGGAACAATGCTTTTCTGCTTCTTTTAAAGATTGATGGGGTCATTTTTAAGCTAATACATCATGGTTTGTTTCAGCCATCTTGTACATGTATTATTCATTTATGTTGATAAACTGTATTCTATTCTATAAAAACGAGAGCTTTTTGTTGAACCAAATGGTGGGCGTATGGATGAGAAAAGGGACTTTGATTTGTTATATCTAGAGTAGTATCATTGTAGATCTAGATCAATGTAGACGACGGAGGGCTAGCATTCAGAGAACAACCTGGTGGTTTTCTTTCCGAAGCCTTTCACCCAAAAATTCTGTTGAGAAAATGGGACAACGGAAAAACAGAGTGTAATTAATATGGCACTTGTATTACACTGGCGTCGGTATTGTGTCTAAAAAGACTCCTGAAGTAAAGGACAAGCTGGCTTTTAAGTCATTATTTCCTTTTTTTAAATTTAAACTACTTACATTAAATGACTTATCGATGCGTGTGGCGTTACCTTCGACCGACCCTCACTATTAACCTTGTTCTTTTTACAGTTCTAAAATAGACATTGTCTTTTTAAACCCTGGCCTTGAAGATATCTGAGCACTTTTCACGTATGTTGTATTTATTTTCCGGGACATAAAGGTCTTTATTTGCATTTTTGTTAGGAATGTACATAGCACCTGTTTGCCTGTATGACACAGCTTTAAGTATGCAGGAGGCTCAGATACAGAAACACAAAGACATTGGACGGCTCACATTTGTAGTACTACACATTTCTACGTCCACATACCAATGTTGGCTGATGTTTGCACCTTTATTTCAATTGGGAATAAAGTGGATAAAGGATGTGTAGCTTAGACCACAGGTGTTGTGTTGTTGTTTTTTTTAATCAAACGAGAGATTTCATGAATCAGTGTTTTAAATCCATCCATTAATTCATTATCTGGTATGTATTGCTAAATAGCTAACTGTAGTCTTTGGTAATAAGGGTTTTCCTGACCTAGTTCATAACTGTTTCATGACAAGTGTTAAGTGCCATGATTATCATTTATCAAATGTTTGCTCCAGTGTCAATTTAAATGGTAAATAGTCCTAATTTATATAGCACTTTTACCCAAAGCGCTTTACAGTGTTGACTGACATTCACCCATTCATGCACACAGTCACTGCAATAAGGGTGAGGCGTCTTGCTCAGGGACGCCACGACACTCAGCTAGGAGGAGCCGAGGATCGAACCAGCAACCTTGCGGTCACCAGCCAACCCGCTATAACTCCTGAGCTAATGCCGGAAGTTCAATCCTCAAGATCAAGCTGTGATTATTACAACCATATTTTAAGATCCTTCAAGCCACGTTCTATTTCTTGTGTTAGGCCATCAAAGGAATATCGTCCCGGTAACAATACCATACAATCACCATACAAACAACAACAAACATCAACCAAACATTACGAGTGAATTAGGTATGGAATGAGATTGCCCGTAAAGCAACAGCATATGACTCTCAATGTTAATGTCGAGCACGATGCATTTATTTTGCCAATATTTATCTACTTTAAAAATAGCAGTCATCCAACTTTTCTATGCTCAAGAAGTATTGCAACGGTCCAATCTGTCTTAACGCGGCCTCATTCTAGTGGGATTTGACGCCAGCTCTCTCAATTAACCGGTGTTTTTGTGTTTTAAGATAAGGTTATTATGAACGGGGTCAGTATATTACATGGGGTTGGTTTTCAGCACTGTTCAACAGTGCTTTTTCTTTCTTTCAGGTGCATACATACACTGTCATACACAAATCACTCAAGCTGATATCACATTATCTATTATTTATATATTTTTACCTACTGCACATTCAGACAACTATTAAATAAATAAATAAAATAAATAGATCCACAAATAAATAGTTGCACATTTTACCTGGTCATATAATTTAATTAATTCAATAGGACAACATGTATTGTATATAATATAATCAGTTGGAAAACGGAAAACCCGATGTGGGCGGTTCTAGAGATAACCAACTCGTTTTACCCGCTCTGCTACACAATCTCTGTGAACAGCCAGTCGTTCTCCAATGGAGGGGTGAGTATGGGATGGTAGTACTGGGTTTCAGTAAGAGCAGAGAAGGACTGAGCCACACCTTCAAAGTGTGTTCCTGTTTCGTTATTACATGTTTCAAATGCACAGGAACTCTCCTTTTGTGAGTATGTGCTGAGTGTTGAGTTGTTGCAACGGTAAATGCTGAAGATTGAATTTGATTGGTTGTCTTTGTCTTGGTCTTGGTCTGAGGCTGTTTCAGTAAGACTCTGGGAGGGTCTCAGATCACTGGTCAAATTGCTTAAGGTCAATCCAAGATCACTCTGAAAATGATCACAGCCTCCATATCCATATCCATATCCTTCAATACATTTCAAATGCTCTTCCTCTGATCCACAATCATCGCTCTGGGTCTGGAAGATCCCATGCCCCATGCAAGTCTCCGCTTTATGATTCATGCATGATGTGTTGATGTCATCACAACACACTTCGCCTCCCTGTTCCGAGGAAGCCTCTTGACACATGCACACATTTTCAAAAAACTCCATGTTCACACAGTCGTCTGGGTCGTCCGTGCACATGACCTCGGTCTGCAAGACCTCCATCATGTCTGCCCACTGGTTCTCCACGGTGTCCTCCTCGTGGCTCTTCTGGCAGCGGGTGGACATGTCCAGCATGGACTGGACGGAGAAGTCACGGGAGTCGAGGGACAGAGGAGAAAGATCCGGAGAGAAGGACGGCGAGAGGGACAGGTCAAGGTCCTCGTCCAGATCAATGATGACATCAGAGTCCGAGGCGGATTTGAATTGTGGGTCGTTGTTGTTGTTGTTGTCAGTTTCTTTGAGCCTCACAGTACAGACATTAACTTCTGAGAGATTAATTCTGTTCCTTTGGGAGGTCTTTTCATAACTGTAACAGGCGGTCTGCGAGACTCCAGGTTTATGGTTGACCTCTGTATGTTCAGGAGAGTTCCAGAAGGAAGTAAATTTAGTTTGGTTCTCGATCCCGATCATATTTTGGCGTGCCAATTTGGGGGCTCTGTGCCCCTGGCTCTTCCCTCTCCATGTGCCGGTGCTGGCCTGGGATCTGGGAAGGCTTCCCCAAAGATGTCTGGACTCTGGCTGCCTCTTTTTACTGACCTCCATTTCAATGGAACCACAGGCCGAGTCAGAACCCAACTTTGGAGCCTGCTGAATGTCTCTTGCTGTGTTTGTAATGGGGTCTTCGGCTGGGTCACCAGGACCATCACCAGCAGTGGGTTTAACGGCTGGTTCTGGTGTCACGGGCTTCCGGCCCGGGGAGGAGGGAGATGTGTTTTCCTCCTCGGTCAAAGGTAGAGCGGACGCTAGTCGCTGGTTTGCAGCCTCGATGATTGTGAACTTCCTGTTGGGAGAGATGGGTGAGATCAATTGTTGGAGATGCTGTGTTGTTGTTTTTTTAAGTTAACAATAGAAAGGAGACAATCACTATCACACAGATTCAGATTGACCCTCCTGATGCTGACCTCTGTATCATGTTGTGCAGGAAGCGCCGGTGGTTGACCTGTCGCTTGGACGGACGGTTTTTGCGGGGTTTCTGTAGGGTCCTCATCATGTGACCGGCGGCAGATGTCACAAAAGTGAAGAGGTCGCAGCCCCAGGGGACCGCCGGCTCCAGACCCGCCTCCAGCGCAAAGTAATTGGACGGTGGCATGACTACAAATAGGACTGGCTGGATTAAGTGGAAGAATCATTGAAATTAGATGTAGAGATATAGCTGTACATAGATATGGGCCACATATTAAATAACACATTCAAAGTATGAAGACAGATGCAGTGCATTAATCGACAACATGTTCCTTTTCATTTTAAATTATTATATAGCACACTTTTGATTTAACTTTTGTTATGATATAATAAGAGAATTGACAGCAAGGGACTGCAAGCATTACTACAGTGTTTGCTTTTCATTGCATTTAAAGAAGGAAAACCTATGCTTTGTACAATGTATGTCAACATTTAAAATGTCAGTTTATTACAGGGAATTTAGTCTAATAAATTGGCACTGATCATTGCCAATAAATCACACACAAGATGCTAGATCAAAGCAATTATACGTACAAATCATATATATGTGTCCGTTCAATGCAATTATTTAAATTAATTTTGCTCAATGATCATTTTGTTTTAGCAGAAAATCAGGCTTACCTTGATAGGTTTCAACTCAGGTTGCTTTGTATCTCTTCCTCTGCATCTGCTGTGAAGCTTCACCCCAAGGTGAGTGAATTAGTGAGTGAGGTGTCGAGAGAGGCGGTTTTGATCAATCTGTGTATCTGTGTGTGTGTGTGTGTGTCTGTCTGTCTGTCTGTCTGTCTGTGTGCGTGTGTGTGTGCGTGCATGTATGTGTGTGTGTGTCTGTGTGTGTGTGAGAGAGTGTGTGTGTGTGTGCGCGTGCGTGCGTGTGTGTGTGTGTGTGTGTTTGTGTCTGGGGTCTGTGTACGCAGATGTGTGAGTTAGAGTCAGAGACTATGGGATACACAATAGGAAGAGCCAATTATCAGAGAAGTCAACCGTTTGTGGAAGTGTGGGCACACGTACACATTGTCTGGCCCACTAAAGGCAGCTTGTTACATACAAAGAGACACAGACACACACCAGTTAAGGCAGTTCCTCATTGATCTGCTTAAACTGGCCCTAATTATCACATTCTCAGAACCAAGAGCCGACACGGTTGCTACTGGCATTAATTATCCTTACAGTTCTATGGAGCCCACTCAGTTTTACATATCTATGGCTCTAAAGGAGTGAATAGGCTGGTCTCCTTCAACAGCCACAAGACAAAAAGAAAGTGTGAGTGCAGGAAAGGCAAATCCTAGCCCTAGTTGTTTTTGTGAAACTGTTTTCTAATTACGTATCCGAAGATAGTTCATGTTTTGAGCTGTATAGGGCTAAATATTAACACGATGAAACAGAGTGCCATAGGGCCAACCCTCTGAATAATTTGACATGTTACAAATACTGAAATGTTTTCTTGCTATAGGCTATAGGCTCTAGAGGGAGATTAGCTTTAAATGTGCCTAGAAGTGTAAAGACCGTGAGAAAGAGGTGCTGCACGAGCTGCAACAGGAGTGGCTGCTATTTATAGTCAGCCCTCGTGTCTGGGACCAGCAGGCACTACCAGCATAATGGTTTGGTCTCCCCTTTTCTCTTTGCCCACTGGGGTCGTTTGTTCATTGGTAAGTCTCCAGCCACCGTTCCAGAGACAGTAAATGAAAACAATGAGGCTAATTATCATAACCAATCTAAATAAAAAATACCAGTATCTACTGTGAGTAAATCCATACTATAACCCTTTAAATTAAAAGTTCACATGTGGTGTTTCCTAACATTCTTCCTCAGTCTGCTGATAGAGTCTTATCATCCCTTCTGTGGCACCGGCAGACCTTTGACCAAGAGAGAAGGCTTTTCTCAGCGTTAAATAAGTTGTCTCTGGTAGGAAACTATTCTCTATCAACCAGTGAAACTAAAAGAAAACAGCCTTCTGATTCTTTGTGACTCAAAAGTTGTTGGGAAGCTGTCTTAAAGGTATGCTTACGTACATATTACCACTTACAACATGAAAAGACAACAATTCAGTTATCAATTGTTACAGAACCTCTAAAGAACGTATGGGTATTGTACTGCAGTTCCCTCATTTGAATATTTAACTTATTTAAAAATAAAATGTGCTTAACACCTTTGAATGCCACAAAACTGTTCTAGTCTGTTGACAATCTTAACGTGCCGCAAGGATACAGAGGCCGTTCTGCTGAAACAGTGCCACCCAGTGGCTCGTTTCTGAATGAGTCCGTCCCCACAATCCAGCAAGGAGGGCCTCCACTAACGCCCCGATTGTTCCACAGTGTTGTAACCATGAGCAGAGCCTGGGCCGTGTTGAAGGCTCACCCGTACGTCGGCAACATGGTGGGATACACAGCCCTGTTTGCCTCTGCTGATCTCCTCCAGCAGAGCGTGCTGCAGGGGGGGGGTGGGCCTGGCACCGTGGCCTCGGGAGCGGGGGATTCACCACAGGTGGACAGCAGTACAGCTGGTATTGACTGGTCCCAGACAGCCAAAGTGGCCCTCGTCGGGTTCTGTTTCCATGCCAACTTTAATTACCATTGGCTGAGGGGTCTTGAGAGACTGCTGCCAGGGGGCGGGCTCCGCAAGATAACGCTGAAGGTGGGGTTGGATCAGCTGGTTGCAGCCCCTGCAACCATCAGTGCCTTTTTCATAGGTGAGTGGGACGCATGGCACAGCCGTGATGATTGTATTATGAATACACCTCTTTGACGTGAACGCCTTTGCTTCTGTCCTGGGGGGTCTGAATGAGTGTCTGTGTTTTGTTTTAGGCCTCAGCCTACTAGAAAGAAAAGAGGACCCTCTAGAAGACTGGAGGGCCAAATTCTGGACTTCATACAAGGTAGCTGAAAAGGCTATATATATATATATATATATATATATATAGTAAACATAACTATGTCTTTTATGCAATTATATATTGTGCAATTAGACTCTCTGTCTTTTTCTGTGTATACCAGACTGGAGTGGTTTACTGGTCTACAATGCAGGTGAGATTGTCTGTGGTATCCATAACAATCTAAGCAATCCATAATCATAACCAACAATGATCCACTGTGCCCTTTGTACTCTCTGTCTTTTGTACCTCACTCTCTCAGGCGCTGAACTTTGCCCTGGTCCCTCCGGCGGCTCGCACAGTGTTTGTCGGCGGCATCTCCTTAGGGTGGACCGTTTACTTGTGCCACCACAGGCAGCAGCAGACAAGTACATCTCAATGAATTGTATTATACTTGGACAAAGAGATTTGGATTTCAATTAAATGACACCATGAAAATTTTCAATAAAGTGACAATAATATTAAAAAAAAAAATTATGAATTATTTGAATTACTTTATCATTTCACAAGCCCACTGGAAGCACTATCCAAAATGACGACACTAGAACCTGACCCGTTGTGCCGGAAGCAGAAGCCAGATAGCCAATGAGGAGCCCGTGATTACGGAGGATCGAGTATCGCGAGACCTCCGCTCTTCCTTCTCCCTTTTCGCTCCGAGTCCAAGATGGTAGGTGAAGCCACGGCATTTTTAGAAGCTACAACATAAACTATCCATGATCATCCGCCTTGTTATACTTCCCTGTTCTCCTCAAAACCAATGAGTCCTCGCCCTAAAACATTAACTATACAAACCAATGTTATATTTTGATTGTACTACATGTACATGCATGTTATCTTTCTCTGTTAGCGTAGGCATCGGTGTTCCGGTGTTCGTGGCTTAATGATACCATTCACTCCACGTAATAATACATATCATGCACATTGTTCAGCTTATTGCGTTCGTTTCGATATATTTCCAAAAAGGGATCTGTTTGTGTCAGCATTGTGGCTTCAGCATTTCATTCTGAACAGGAACTTATACAAGATGTATGCTACCGCAGTGCCAACGTGTTCCAGCCACCAGCCATTCGGCTAACTAATGGTCATTGTAACATAAGCCTCAGTGTAATAATACACGTGTTTTCGTTGCACACGGAGTTGGTGGCTATTGGTTTATCGGCGGTTTAAGTGACCAGATCCTAGCATCGCACTCTTAATAACCTCCCCCCCCCCCCTCTTTCCCCTGTGAAGGGAGTCGACATCAGACACAACAAGGACCGTAAGGTGCACAGAAAGGAGCCCAGAAGTCAGGACATCTACCTGAGGCTCCTGGTCAAGGTGAGTCTGCATGTTGTGTGTATAGTGGTTATAACTTGTCTTGCTGGTTACTCAGCCTCGAGGTTACATTATACATTGGAACTATAACTCTAAACATCTGTATTGTTGTGTTCCTAGTTGTACAGGTTTTTGGCCCGTCGTTCAAATGCTCCCTTCAACAAGGTGGTCCTCAGGAGGCTTTTCATGAGCAAGACCAACAGGCCACCCCTCTCCGTCTCCAGCCTGGTAAGTGTTCCCCTCCTGTCTAGTGTCTTGACCTACTTCTTTGAATATGAGAACGTTTTTTTAACATACACAGAAATTAACATGTAGTATTCCAGGCCATAATGTACGGTTAAGCAGTTGCCTTAGCTTAAAATGAAGATGCATATTTTGATCTATGTTCAGTTGTGACTAGTCTGGTGTAGGAGTTGGCCGCAGTAATGCGCATGCCCTCCTACTTTTCAAATCTTGAGAGAACAGTTTATTTACATATCCTGCAATCACGTTATTGGCATGGCAGATCAACAAGGCCTCCGTAGTTAAAATCGATGGCTTATCGTCATTAATATTGAGGCATTTTTGTTTTTTGTTCCATTTTGTAGATTCGCAAAATGAGGCTGGCTGGGCGTGAGAACAGAACCGCGGTTGTTGTGGGAACAATTACCGATGATGTGAGGATTCAGGACATCCCCAAGCTCAAGGTACAGTGCCTCAGCAAATATGTATTTTGTTGTAATATAAATTGGACTTCAATAACCAGAAAATCATCAACTAAACTGATGGCAATATCATGGTGTTTTAACAGGATAATCTCAAGCGTGCTGCAGTCTTCATAACAATGTGGCGTGTTTACCCCTCTCCCCAGATCTGTGCACTGAGGGTTACTGATGGCGCCCGGCGCCGCATCCTGCAGGCCGGTGGTGAGATCATGACCTTTGACCAGCTGGCTCTCGCTGCCCCCAAGGGACAGGGAACCGTGCTGCTGTCAGGTGATTACCCGCTCTGTCCTCTATCACAGGAATGTCCTGTTTTGTGGTGTGGTCTTTTGTTTTTGAGATTTTTGCGTCTAATCTGTTGAGTCACTGGTGTTTTTGATGTAGTCAGAAAATAGCTTTCGTTGGAACACATTCCTGATGTCCTAATGACATCACTACCTGTACACGTTCACTTCCTGCCTTTGGTGGTACAGGACATGATTTAGCAGTAAACACACCGTCCGAATATTTGGTAGATTGTTCCTATGCGTATGTATTTTTACAGGGACTAAATTGGCATGTTTTTAATACAGGAGGCTACCATAACCTCTTACTGAGATTAGGGATTGCTTTTCCTAGGGATTGTGTAAGCCTAATCCAGCTATTTTCATTCTTGGACATTCTTGAATGTGTTGAAATTGTAACTTGGAAGATGTCAGATGTTATTATTTATCTTCCTCTAGTGGAATTCTCATTAATTCATTAAGATTCTGTCATATAATTTTACTCATGCAAGTTTTCATACAATATGTAGTGGGAATTGGAAGTAAATTATCCTCCATAATTGAGTTAATTGGATTACATAAAGTGTTATTACATTTGCCAATTGATGCACAATATTGGCTCATTCAGATCCATGATTATTGCAGTGAATGTCATCAGCTTTAAAGACGGCTACTTCATATACAGGGATTTTAAATACATTCTGCAAAAGTCACTATGTAGATTAGTTTTGTATAGATTGCTTGAAATTCATGAAGCGTTTTGCTGTGACCCGTCAGTGAGTGCATTTGCCAAGTGATGCTCTAATGTGCTCTAGAGGTGTACCACTTGAAACATTTTCCATAAAGTTGGGCAGGATTAATAAATATTCTATTCTACAGGACGCCGCAAGGCCAGGGAGGTGTACAGGCACTTTGGAAAGGCCCCTGGAACTCCTCACAGCCACAGCAAGTACGTATTATTCCTGTTTTCATATCATTTAGAAACGCAAACCTGGTTCTACAAAGGGTCTTTCTATTTTAGGCTGCATGCATCAGAAGTTGTATTCCTGACGCGTTTATCATCTACAGCCGTCAGAGTTGTTTACTTGACCCTAGATGGGCATTCTTCAGATGTAATTAATGTTGTGAAATCAAAGCTAACCTTTTATCCTCTGCTTTCAGGCCTTACATCCGATCCAAGGGCAGGAAGTTCGAAAGGGCACGTGGCCGTGGAGGAAGCAAATAAAAGAACTAACCAGTCCATTTTGTTTTCCATGCAATCTAATTCAAATAAAGATTGTGTATATATAAAAATGGAATTTGTTGTCCGAAGTCTGTTTTCTTTTTAGCTCAGTTTTCAATATTTGTGTAAATAGCATAAACTACTGGACTACATTTCTAATTCACCTGGTTTGATCTAAACATACAAGTTCCATCATTGTAAGTTTGAATATCGAGCTGTATTTAAAATAAAAAAAAATGGTCATGTAAAGAATGATTGTTAATATTAAGTTGGTGGGCAGATGATGGTTAATGATTGGAGAATGTGGGTGGGTGTTGCAGCGTTTCCTTATCACGGTGGACTTCCTCCTGGGCTCTGAGCTGCGCCTCCATACTTCCTGAGCCTCAGTGCAGCGCAGGAGTCCAGCGACCCCTTTTCGTCCCGGTCGAGCCGCAATGAGGTAATTTCAAATTGAAATTGATATCAATTTTCCCCGGGTTTTGAGTTTTTTGCCCTGCAGTATCACTTAACTTGGCTTTAAAACTAATCCGACGGGTTTTTCTAAATCCTTGTTAAATGTTGCTCGTTAATGCAGATCGCTAACGTCGCTTTGTTGCGACTTCGGTTGACTGTCGGTAAACCAAGTCGAGCCCTAACTATTATAAACCTATGTGCTGTGATGTGAGGGTCTACTTAGTAAACGGTGTAAACATGACGGGTTAGTGTTTATTATCTAGCAGATGTCTGTCAGCTAACGCTGACGTCTGACCCGCTAGTGGCGGAGCTAACCCCAACTCACAGATCAACGTTTACTTTGTACTTAAGTAAAAAGGGCAGCCTTTGTTCCAGTTTCGGTGACACATTGTCCATTGGTTTGAATACAGGTGTAAAATAAAACGGGTTAATAAAACAGTCGGGGTGTGGGTTGGGGTCTGGGGCCAGTAGAGCTGGGTTAGCGGTCCGTCAGTAAGCTAACCTGATGGTGGGCAGGTCGGGAGTTGGAACAACGTTGTTGTCACACACAGAAGGTGTGTGTGTAACTAACCTGTGTGTGTGTGTGTGTGTGTGTAACTAACCTGTGTGTGTGTAACTAACCTGTGTGTGTAACTAACCTGTGTGTGTGTGTAACTAACCTGTGTGTGAGTAACTAACCTGTGTGTGTGTGTGTGTGTGTAACTAACCTGTGTGTGTGTTTGTGTGTGTAACTAACCTGTGTGTGTGTGTGTGTAACTAACCTTCTCTGTGTGTGAGTAACTAACCTTCTGTGTGTGAGTAACTAACCTGTGTGTGTGTAACTATCCTTCTGTGTGTGTGTAACTAACCTTCTGTGTGTGAGTAACTATCCTTCTGTGTGTGTGTAACTAACCTTCTGTGTGTGAGTAACTAACCTTCTCTGTGTGTGTAACTAACCTTCTGTGTGTGTGTAACTAACCTTCTGTGTGTGAGTAACTAACCTCCTGGTTCCACTGAATGGTCTAATAACAAACAAGCGATGCCAATGTGAACCAGGCAAAGTGAGCCTACTAATATCTCTTCTACGCCCAGCTTGTCAAGATTATC
>JAOPUA010000009.1:3659104-3674656 GCA_027122455.1 Trisopterus luscus | reverse complement strand
CACACACACACACACACACACACACACACACACACACACACACACACACACACACACACACACACACACACCTGGCTGACCCTTACCTTTCCTACACCACTCTCATGGAAGCTGTCCACTCGGGCGGCCAGAGTGCACTTGGAGGCCACCAGGCGAGCCGCTTTCCTCCTCAGGTCCTTTAAAAAAAAAAGGGAAGACAAACAGAAAGTACAGACGCAGTTAGCCAATGGGCTTCAAACCTGGTATAGAAAACACAATTACACACACAACCAATGAAAACAAATCACAGCGCTCCTGACAACCCCTGGCCAACCCCTCGTGTACTCACGGGGGGCAGCGACTGCACCACGTCACAGTGGTAGATGTAGCCCGTGTGGGGCAGCAGGGAGGTGCTGCTGAAGCCAGACAGGGTCCTCCTCTGGGCTCCCAACAACATGAGGTTACAGGCGGGCATCTTCGCCAGGTTGGTCAGGCCTCCGGCGATACCTGCAGCGAAACAAACCCATTTAAAAAAAAAAACATCGTCAGCGAGATGCCGTGGGCACAGAGCGCTCTCTGGTATTAGACGCAGGTTAGCGGTTAGTT
The DNA here is from genome assembly GCA_027122455.1 of Trisopterus luscus. Taxonomy (NCBI): domain Eukaryota; kingdom Metazoa; phylum Chordata; class Actinopteri; order Gadiformes; family Gadidae; genus Trisopterus; species Trisopterus luscus. The sequence continues at coordinate 3,674,071 of JAOPUA010000009.1, read as the reverse complement.
AGGAAGGGGCCGGGTGTTTTCTGCAGCGCTCACCCATGATCTTGGCGGCCGTAGACGCTCCCACGATGATGGACACGTTGGGGGCGATGAAGGACATCCTGGACTCGACGTATTCGTAGATCTGGTGTTTGGATTGGTTCAGCTCCAGGGCCATGTCACAGGCCTCCTCCAGTTTCTTCAGTTCGTCGTCGCCGAGCATGGTCCTACGTCACGACATAATAGACGAGTTGTGACGAACAAAACTGTTTTTGACTTGAAATGTCCTCCGCCCATGCAGGGCATGTCGTCGTTGGTGTACGACATTTAATAGAACGGGGCGTATGGAGAGGTGACCGTATGGAGGAGTGGATGATCTTTGGTTGACGCCCTCACCCTTGTGTGGTGGACGCCGTGACGCTGACCACCATGATCGTGGCGTTGGTGAGGATCTGCTGCAGATTCTCGTTGTTCTTGCACTTGTCCAAATTGTTCCCGAGTTCCTGCACAGAACAGCACAGAGGAGATGGAACTTACTTACCCAGACAGGTAATACATTTCAAATATTTGATTATTTTTCCCCTTCATATTGATCAGGCCTGATTAGTGTAGTGTATAAGTGTATCCGAGGGCCCATATTGGCCTGCAGAAACATTATTGGGTCCTGAAAGCGGCTTCATTTACTACCATGGCTCAGAGATCACACAGGGGAATATAAGCTTGGTACATGAATGCTTTACTGCTTCAGGACACTTTTTAAAGTACATCTTTACAGGGTAAAGCCAATAGGGATAAGTATTCTAAAGAATAAAGAATGCCTTTCACTACTCTACTTAAAAAACAAATAAGTAGCCACAGAAGACGACCATCTCACTTACTTTGACCGTCCGGACGTAATCCAGAGAGGACGGCACAAGTGACTCCAGCTCTGGAAACCTCTTTGAGTATTTGTCCCGGGTAAACTTGTGAATGATATCTTAAAAAGGAAAAAATAAGCTTATACCGAGGATAAAACAAAACAAAACTACATAATCAATGTATTTATTAGGACACCGCCAACAAAGATGTTTCAACATTCACTCACTCAGTTCATTTTCAATCTCTACTGTGAGGTTATTGGCCGCAACGATCAGCCTGTATTCTGGGTCTGACTCCACTGGGCCCATAACTAAGAAACATCAGAGAGAATAAAACAACAATTATTACGTTGGATTGTACCAGTAACAAAACTATTATCAAAAGCTGGGGAAATGCACTCACCTTCTGTGCTTTTACGCTGCTTTCCAACATAGATTTTGATTTTGTCCATGATTTCTGAGAACTGAAAACATATTCAAGTGTTACTGCATCAAATATTTCCACAATCGTACATTTACCAGAGACGATGTGCCGCCACCGAATTATGTTCAGAGACAACTTATTAGTCTATCCCAATATTTCAGTGATCGGTCCAGCCATGATCTCAAGAGTTGCTCTTAACGTTTGCACCAAGCGACCCCCCGGCTCACCTGCTTGCTGTCTCGGAGCTTGGCGATAGACGAAACACTCTCGGTCCCGGCGTAGTCCAGCTCCATCTCCTCCGGGATGTCTTCCAACATGCCTTCGGCTTTGCATTCTGCGCCCTCGCCATCACTATCTCCCTCCTCCGCTCCTCCATAGAGGTCGTCTTCGCCTTCCTCCCCGGCCTCCTCCAGATCCGCCAGCAGCTCGTCCGCCAGAGACATCTGCGGACGACGGGAGACAAACAGCCGCAGACAAGCTCAGCTTACGCTGAATAATTCTGTAAAACGCTAATCAATCATAATGCAGAGTGAAGATAACGTCGTAGATGAAGCCAAAAAACAATCAATAGAAAACAAAACTTAAAATAGTTTACAAGACGGTTCCAGGACACGTCCACTCCATAGACTGTAAAATATAAAATATATAAGTAAAATATAGGTCCTCTCCTCTGATGGTGAAGTGAACGGAGCGGATTGACTGGGATCGCAGCGCATTGGTTTGCGTTGTTAACGTCGTTAATGGAGAGGAGTCTTACCTTGGGGGTTTAGGGTTTAGAATGCAGAGCAACCCCCCGTTTAGGGAACGCAGGGTAAGGAAAGGCGTCCAGGGGAAAAGAAATGGGTTGTGTTTCAAGCTGCAGCGCTTTCCTTGTTCGGCATTTGGTCGTTGGTCGCGGGTCGATGACGTTGTGGTTTGGTCTTCCTCGTTGGTTGCGGACTACTTAAAGTTTAGCGCCATTTACTTACCGCCACCTACAGGCCTCTTCGGATGAGACATGTACAAGTGTAGCAAATAATCAAATGTATTTAAAGGAATACACTAAAATAAGTTTCACAGTTTTAAGTTTTTATTTACCCTTGTTTATACAGTATCCCTTGAAAACCATTCTTAAACGATACAGGTTCAAACCAACATTGTAACAGACTAAACAAAGGGACTAGTTGGTCGTTGACGGCCAGATGGATGGTTATTAGTACAAAATGAGGAAAATGAACAGATACACCAACAAACGGAGTTATTTACTAATGAATGGCATCTTTTTTCATGCTAAGCTACATACACTGTCATTGAACAAAGTAAAATAATGACAAGACAGCTAGAAATCCATTGACGTCAAATAAAATAAGACACTACAGGACATATTTTCATACAGAATGGCATATTTTAACAGATGTAATTATGCAAAATACTTTTTAGCAAATAGGGAAAATAGTAATTCATTTGTAAAGAACCAAAAAAAAGGTAAAACATTTGCTGAATCTGTCCTAAACAAATTTGTTAATTCAAATTATTGGAACCAAGCGCAAATACATTTATAACTTAATAAATACATGAATAAATAAATAATAATATTAATGCTTTTGTGTATTAAACAATTGGCTTATGTGAAATACCAAGTACATAAAAATAATAAATAAGTAATATACATACCTTTTCGAATTGTAATTTAAAAGAAAAAAAAATAATATTTTTTCCGTGCAGCTTAAGAATACATCTAAACTTAAGAGAGCTCTAAACTGATATTTCATACACTTGTAATGATATTTGTACAAATGTTAAAGTGAGTATCCTTTGAGTAAAGGAGTCAAACATGATTTACCCAACTGCTGGCTACAAGAATAACTGACTGACTGCAATTAAAAATCTTATTTTTTTATAAAGAGAAAAAATTGAGTCCAAGCATTTAAATAGACAGATAAGATGACTCAAGAAATTGCTTAACCTGCACATCTGGGGGGTAAAATACAGCGAAATGAAGCAGAAAAGGAGCAGGTAAGCTGGTACACAGTAAGACTCCCATTGCATAGCCGTCAAATCTGTTTTGAGATTTTACAAAGCTCCAGGCTCCCCTTCTTCCAGGACCAACGCCTTCGCCTCTTATCAGACCTTCATAAGCCAAAGACTAGGACTAAACTCCAGAAAACAGTGGCAGGGAGGAGCTCACCGACCCTAGTCATACAAAATCCTGCAGCTGGTAAAATCTAGAATGTGGTCAGCGTCTAGAACGGGAGTCTTTATTTTTTTTCTTTCCATTGCCTATTCAATAAAAAAATAGCCTCTGAGAAAATGGCTGTGGGGTAAGGGTAGTTTGGCTGGCCAGTCTCAGGTGTGTGTGTGGGGGGGGGTTCAGCTCTGGAGGTTTATCCCACCATGTGGGGGTCGTTGGCGGGGCTGACTGTAAAGCGAGACGCCATCACTGGGTTGGCCCCTACCGGCGACCTCGCTTTGGCTGGCAGCTCGTCTTTCCTTTTGGATTCTTTGCTCCTGGCGCTGGACCCTGATGGAGAGACATGTGGAGGTGAGCAAGAGCTGCGGAGCGGAGCCACAAGCTGTTAGCCCAGGTAAAAGCCTTGTAACTTTAGAGCGATAATGACGCCATCATTAGAAGAAGAAGAAGCAATGGCCGACTTCCAAATAATGATTTGAGTAGGAGAAAGGAAGTCAGAAAGAAAGCATTACTCATGTACTGAGTTACCGGTGGTTAAATGCGATCAAACACAACTTTGACGACAAAATCAATAAAAGTAAGACTTCATGTTTGATTGTATGATGAAAAAAAAAATATATATATATATATAAACATAAAACATAAGAGATTTCCAAACAAGTAACAGTAGTAGTATAACGTGTAAATGCCCACCTCTTTACACTGTCTAGGTGACACAACCGAGAGAAAATGCCTGCAGGGTTTTGCATGGGATTTATGTTCCGAGTTGTGCATGTATGTGTGGGTGAGTGAAGACTCTTCTACACTCACCCACACATACAAGCAGCTCTCTCTCTCACTCTCTCTCTCTCTCTAAAAGAGAACGAGAGGATGATAACGGATAATCAAATGTGACTGTAAATTCCGGGAGAGTGCAGGTTGACTTCAGTGCCAGGTTATTTCAGAGCTGTCAGCTTTTTAGCAGCCATTCAGGCCTTGACTAATGACTTAAAACTTAAAAGGCTTACCATGTTATATTACTCATATTACTTTTTTTTGGTCCAAAACCCTAATCTCCTCATTATGTAGCACACGGTTTTTCTATAATACATACCATGTAGATCAAACTTGGTGCTTTTACCAGAAGCTGGAGTTGGAGTCGGACTGGGAGTGGAGCTGCTCAACTCGTTCGTTGGGGTTTCCTGTTGCCCAATAACAACAAAGAGTCAGTTCATGTCTATCTTCTGCCCTGAACAGTCCATCAGAGTGTGGAACGAAATTCAAAGTACCTGATCGAATAGATAGACCGTGACATCATCGAAAAAGGAGACGTTCCTCCCTCTGTATTTCTCCTTGTCCATGGGCTCCTTGGGGGACTTCAGCAGACTCCTCAGGCCCACGCGTTTGTCCACGTCTGTCTCCGTGATGACGATCACCCTTCTGGAGCTTTCATCCTCCTGCTCCTCCTCCTCCTCTTCTGGGTCGCTCCCTGGGGAGAGACCCCTCCTCCCCCGGCCCAGCCGACTACTGAGACCTCCCTCCCCAAATCCGCCTTTCCCGGAGGGAAGGGTGAGAGTCAGGGGTGGGAGAGCAAGAGAGAGGCGGGCGAGCTTGGCTGTAAGAGAAAAAAAGCAGACAGTTGGCATCTACAGCTGAAATATCGGAAAATCTGTAAATCTGCTGGTAACCTTAAGCTTTACACACAATAATAACCACACTAATGAAACCCCAAGTGCGAATCTAACATGAAGGTACCTTTCATTGCCTGGTTTCCTAGAGGTGGTACGGATGTAGCCTTGTGCTGTTCGATCACAGGCAGCGATTCAGCCGTCAGCGCAGAGTCACTGCTGGGACCCGGGCCTGGGGCCACCGCCTGCTCCTCTTGGCTTCAGAGCACAGGGAGGAATAGCAAAATAGGTTAAACTTTTAATATGGGGTTGAGGTTTTATTTTCCTTTATTTCTAAACAAATTTCAATATTTTACCAGCGCTCTGTATTTCTGTCTTCCATTTTGACTGAATCCACAGTGCCATCTTTGCTTTGGGCCCCCCATGGTCGCAGTGTCACAGTCTCTTCCATAGTGGACCCCCACAGCACATTGGTTTGGACATTCTCACTCAAGGAGAACTGTAACCGTTCCTCGCAGACCTGTAGGAAGAGAGAATGTTCAAACAAACCAATGGTTTACGGCATTCCACTCTCAGAATAATAATCGATGAGGAAGAAGAAGAATAAGGATCATATAAACAACGCAATACAACCGTGCAACACTCTGAGACCTCGGTGGCGTCCTGTCCTCACCTGCATCATGAGGCCGTTCTTGGTGGGCATCTTGGAGAGAGAACCCTGGTCCTTGGCGTCAGTGGGGGGCCCTGCGGAGAGGCCTGGTTCCGGGCTGTGTGTGTCAGATCTCTCCTCCTGAGGGGTCAGCTTGGCCTGACCCTCCTGGTCCACACACGCTGCAGGCTCCGCCACGCTCCCTGAGTCCGGTTCCTCTGTGGCCCTGTGGGCCCTGGTCTCCTCTTTGTGGTGGCCCTCAGCACAGACAACCTCCTGCTCTGGGGTTTTCTTCATTGACTCCAGGAGCTCCAGGTTCCCCAGGAATTCTTCCTCATCCCCAGATATGCGGCACAGTTGCTCCAGCTTCTCAAAGTCCTCCAGAGGCTCCTCGTCCAAATCCCTCCACTCAGAGATGAGCAGCTCTGGGAGGGAGTTGAGGGAATGTTGTGGTTGTTGTTGGTGTTTTTGCTGTTGTTGTGGAGACATGGAGGAGGTTGATGTGTTCTCCAATTGGTTATTATCTTCATCGTGGCTCCCTAAATCAGTTGTGACTCCACTTTCACTTTCTATTGTAATTATTACAGGTGAGAGATTCAGGTTAGCCGAGATCCCTCTGCTTTGAGTTGGAGCAGGTGCATCAGCTGGAGACTCTATTGGAGAGTCACCTGCAATGCAAGACAGGGCATTGCATTTCTTTGTGTCTGTGCTGGCAATAAAGTCCTCCAGAATCATGTGACTAATCAGCTCTTCTCCCTCGATGACAGACGGTGGCGGACTAGGAAATGAGTCATCTAAACTCTCCAATTTATCATCTTGCACATCTAGATCTATACTGGGCGGAGGGCTTGGAAAATCCAAAGAACTGAAATTGTCCACCTGGGAATAAGAAGGCTCTGTGACTGCCTGCACAGGCAAAGCAACATCACTGGTCGTGGGCAAAGGCTCTTGTTCAAAGGATACACCATTTGAATCTTTCCCACCATCTAACGTTATTATTATTTTCTTTCCAATGTCAAAGTCTTCAAGCTCTGGACTGATGTCACTGATAGTGTTGATTTCTGGTTCAACATTTTCCAGGCTTGAAATGACAATAGGTGGAGCCTCAGAAACAAAAATAGAAGTAACAACATTCTCCAATGTGTCAGTGGAATGGTTCTCTGAATAAGAGCATTCGTCTTTTTCAATAACTTCATCTGACTGTTGATTTGAAGGCCACCTGTTAAAATTCTGATTCTCTTCTTCTGAAAACGCTAGCTGCTCTTCACTGTTCTTCAACGTATCGACTGCTGGTGTGGTTTCGTTTAGAGTGTCTTCCAACATCTCTTGCTCTGGGATTTCCAGATTTTCCACTTCGATCACTGTGATCGCATCTATGCTCGAATCATCAATTTCCTCTAGACTTTCAATATTTTCATCTTGCTGTATGTCCAAAACCTGATCGGCCTGATGACAGTCGCTGACTATTGAATCTGGAGTCAAGCTGGAGTGAAGTTCCAGCTTGTCAATCAGCCCCTGTCTCTCCGCATTACAGGGCTGTTCCTCAATGCCCTCCAGGGCAGCTGGGTGAGGTTCACTTCCAGCCAGTTCATCATTCTCCTCGGTCTCCCAGAACTCTCTTCCAACCACGAGCCGCTCTCCAACCTCCCAGGCCTTCCCACCAAACCCAGAGAGGAACTCTGACCTCAGCTCCACATCCTGTCTCCTATTCTCCGGAGATGCCCATTGGTCATTCTCCGCCGGCCACAGGTGCAGGTCGCTTTGAGTGAAGCGGTGACAGTCGAGCTCTCCGGTGATGACCGCTCTGCACGTCCTCCCCTCCTCCTCGTCCAGAGTGTTCCACAGCTCTTTCCTCTTCTGCTCCAGGCCTTCGGGAGACTCTTTAGTCGTGTCTTTAACGGGAACAACTGCTTTCTGATCTTGCTTCACTTCAGCCCTCTGGGGGGACTTCTCCCTCTTGGCGTTACTCAGCTCCCCGGCAGCCAGCTGGTTCTCTGTCTCTGTCTTGGCTCCGTCCATGGAGCCCTCCCCGTTGGCTGAATAGCACAGGTTCCTCAGGCCTAGCTCGTTGGCATCTGTGTTCTGGAGCTCCAGCCCAGGGCTCTCTTCATGGTCCTCCGCTTCTTCCTCACCCCCCTCGGGCCAAAAGGTTCCCGCTCGAGGGCTGATCGTATCCTCTTCACACTTCTCATCGCTGGCATCCAATGGTGTGGAGGAGTCATCTTCAAGCGGAGTGTTGCTCGTTTGAATGCCATAAAACCGTGACAGGCGAGACTCATGCTTTTCAAAATGAGATGCCGTCATGGATTCCTCACTGCTGTTTCCGGAACAGGGGGAATTATGTGCAGGAGAATCAATATCTGCATGAGTAATTCTTGCACCTTCTTGGTTGCCAGACGTTGACATACTATCCTTTGACTGACTGCCGGAGCTAATCTCGTCCAAAGTATTTGTCTCCGTGATGTTCTTGGGATGCAATTCCCCCTTTGTAGACTCCTGATGTTCGCGATCGGTTATCTGCACGTGGGAGACAATGCCATCCGTGTAATGCTTATCTACCTGAGCTGTGTCCCCATATGAGAGCCCAGGCTCATCATCCAAGTTGGAGAACATCTTTGCAATGAATTCAACGCTACCCTTGGACTGGGAATAATTTGACTGCGTTGTTAGATTGCTGAAGCCCTTCATATTTGTCTCCATGCACTCATTCTTGAATATGCCAGATTCATCGCTCTGGGCAAACTCTAGCCTGCTATTCTGAATATTCTTCTCATGATCCATACAGGACACATCATTTTCAGGAGCATTCTGGTAAGGATCCCTCTCATTTTCCGACATCCCAATCGTGTCCCAGTCCTCAGTTTCAGATTTCCTATCTGAAGCTGCAACACTCTGTTTAACGGGACTCTTTCCTCCCATCTCTCCCTCTTCCTCGGTCTTCTCCTCTATCCCTGTCAGCGTCCCCCGATCCCCCCCTCGCCCGCTGCCAGGCCTCGAGGCCCCCAGTCCTTCAGCGACCCTCCGACTCAGGCCCTCGCCCTCCCACTCGCTGTCGGAAAAATAGGCCGAATCTCGATGAGGCGTTTCACTTCCCAGAGCTCTCCACCCTCCGCTCCCGCCTCCCCCGAGCCAAGAGTCGCTGGGGGTGAGGCAGTCGGCCGAGCTGGAGGTCATCGGGGACAGGACCGAGTCACTGGCGGTCATAAGAGAGAAATCCGAGGATTGATCCCAGTCTGGCGTGGTTGGAGCAGATTGGAGTTCAGCTGTACCACTCCCCTCAGTCAGGTCAGTCTTCAGATGGTTTTCAAGATTGTTTCCAGACGCAAGAATCTTAGCTAGATTGGACTGAGTGGCAGTTTCTTCTTCTGTTTGGCATATTGTCACATCAGATTCATGACTTTGCAAACTGTTGCCTTTCAGGACAGCACTGCTGGTTGTTGGATCATTCGTTAGAATATCACCAGTATTTATGAAACCAGTCCTTTCACCTTTGTTGTCAGTCTCATGTGAAAAGGGTGTTTTGTGTTCACACTGGAGTCCAGTGGGCTCCTTGTGAGATGGTGCCGACGTCTCTCCATTTCTCTGTTCACCTCTGGCGGGTAAAGCAGGCCGTTCTGAACACTCGCTTTCCTCTTTATCACATGGTTGGCTGAACAATAAGCCGTTTTTGGGCATTTTCTCTGAAAACAAGAGCCCACCTTGTTGGCATAGATGTTCTGTATCTGACAAAGAATCAACAGTGGCCCCACCTGTCTCTGGGTCATGTGATTCTGGGTCTGTCTGTGTTCCAGGCTGCGTATTTGGGCCTATGTGAAGGATTGGGATCTCAGGTCTTTTTGTAACCTTAATCTCGCTCTTCTTAGCCCGTTTGGTCACTTGCGCGTAGATGGCCTCCTTTTGTGTCTCATCCCTTCCCTTGTTTGACGCTCGTACTGAGCTCTCCGATTGAAAGCGGATGGTCTGGGATGAGTCGGGGTCGATGCATATGGACTCGTATTCAGGGGACATTGGGGTTGGAGAGTAGGCCGACTCCTCGTCCTTCTTTTCTGTTGTTACTTTTTGTCGAGAAATGATTTCCGTCAAGAAGGTTTCGGCGGAATGGATCTCCTTCATGAACTCTTCCCTGGTCATCTCCATCTTCCGGGGCTCCGTCTCAGGGTCCTGGAGCTCTGCCCGCTGCCCCCCAGTGGTCATTTCGGCCAGGAGCGAGCGGGACCTCCGTATCCCCTTGGAGTAGGCCTCTTCAGCCTCGCTGTAGGAGGGGAGGCCGGGGGCGCAGACGTAGGGCCGCAACCGGGACGCCGGATGGAGGTATTTCACAGAGTCTTGTTCTAACTCTTCCTCTGTGTCTGGGTCTATGTTCTGTGTGTCAATTTCTGTCAGAAAGAGTTCCCTCTGGAAAGACTCCTTGGTGACCGTACACTTCCCCTCTGGGCCCGTCCTGTCGCCGTGTCGGTTGGTTCCCCGCGAGCCCAGCTCCGTGACCAGGGACTGCGATCGGCGCATCCCTCGGTTTGGAAAAATATAATTCCCCCACCTCTCCTCCCCCTTCTTCTCTTGCTGCTTCTCTTCTTCCCCTTTGTCTTCCTTTGACTCGCCAGACTCTGTCGAGGTGGTTATCTCTGTCAGGAACAGATGCAGGGGCGACTTCCGGGCGGCGGCGACGCTCTCCGCCTGCAGGTCGGCGTCCTCCTTCCAAATGGTGGGCAGGAGAGTGGCCAGGCGGGACTGCGTCCGCCTCATCCCCCGGGAGAAGAGCTCCGCTGTGGCCGGGTCCGCGTCCTCAGACAGGCTGGAGTGGCCGACAGTGGAGCTCGTTCTTACGGGGGACGTGAAGGGGGAGTCGTCCTCGTCCGAGTAGGTGGGACTCGAGGACGATGAACGCCCCTCGCTCGGGATTTGGGTGCGAGGTAAGTTGCGGTAGACCGGCCGCAAGGGGTTCACTCTCCGCACGGGGGAGTCAAAGTCTTTTTTACGGGAATGGGAATGCTCCTTGGAGTTGCGCAACGACGATGCGTGCCTCATTCCTTCCTCCCGGTCGGGTTCTTCACAGGATAGCGGGTCTCTTTGAGTGTGGACGTGTGAGCGGCTGTATCGGGAGTAAGTGTCTGCCATGTTGTAACTGGGGTACCCTCTCATGGGCTTGCTGTGGGGAGGCAGAGGGGGAGGACACATCGGAGCTGCGGAGTAAATGGGATGGCTTGACGGGGGCAGGGAGGGGGAGAGGGACGGCGACGGGGGTAGAGCTTGGTGCGAGCGATGGAGTCCCAGGTGGTCAAAGGCGGAGGGTGGGCAGCTGCCCATGTGATGGGGGTCTGTCTCCACTCGTCCACCGAGGGTGTAATGAGGAAGCCCTCTGTGGTATCCCAGCGGAGGGGCAGGGAGAGGGCGGGAGTGCAGGTGGCCGGCTGAAGACATGGACATAGAGCGTGGCTTGGGAGGAAGAACCGGGGCTTGGGAACTATTAGACGAGTACTTGTTTCCTTCGCCACCCCGCTTCCTATCCTCTTCCTCGTCATCCCCGAGGTCCACCACGGAGAAGTCGGTCACCCGGCACGACGTGTCCCGGAACTCAGCCACTCCCGTGTTGGTCACCTGGAGCTGAACCTCGCTGGAGCGGACCGTCTGGACGCTCCGGCCCAGCGTTCTGCCGTCAGAGGAGTACGGCACTCGCTCCTTGCCCAGCATGCCGCTGCGGATCTCCATCAGCTCCATGTCTCCGGGGCACATGGAGTCAGAGCCGTAGGGCGCTTGCGGTTTTCCCTTCAGAGTGGGCGACTTATCCTGAGGAGTGTGTTCCTCTAATCTGATGTAGTATTCACTGGCCAGGGAGGGGCTGCGGGCACTGATCACCGGGACGACGGTGGGGGTGTCCAGGGACTGCCTGTGGGTGTGGTTCAACGTCGGGATGGACTGGGGAGGAGGGAGAGGTTTGTAGCCCCGTCTCGCGTGGGCCTTCTCCCAGAAGTACTCAAAGTTTAAGCCCTTGCTGGTTTCGGTGACTGTGAGAATGTCGTCCAGCTCCGAGGAGGACGGCGTGATGCAGTTCCCCACGGGGTCCAGCAGAGGGTAGGAGTTGTCTCTGTCCCTCTCTCTGCTGTACTCTCTGTCTCTCTGCCGCTCGTTGGTGGCGGTCTGAAAGGCCGGCGGACGGAGGGAGTCCCAGCGTCTCTCAAAGGACTCGTCGCTCTCCCCTCTCCTCCCTCTGCCGCTGCCCTCGTTGTACTCCTCGTCCTCTTCGTCTTCCTCGCCAACACTGCCCCTGGCGATCCCTCGCTCGGCTGCCAGGAGGGAGGAGAGGAGGAGAAACACTTCTGCTACGGAGGGACGCTGAGATGGTGGTAGCCAACAGGACTGCATGATCTCATACCTGGCAGAGGAGAGAAGAGAAACAAAGCAGAAGACAGGGATTAATTCATCACATGGCTGGGGGCATCATTCTAAATTATCATTAATCATTTATTTGCGTTATCGCATTAAAAGACAATCACGCCGCGTCTTTTCAAGCTATGTACCAATCGTGGTGAGTGAAGTGATACTGACCAGTAGTCTGCATGGGACAGCTTGAGCCTGGGCTGGGCCAGGGTGATCTGCCTCTCCCTGATGACAAAGGTGAGCACCTCTTCATCACTGAGGTGTCTATGAGGCTGGGAGCCAAACTCAAACAGCTCCCAGATCACCACTCCCAGGGACCTGCACCAGAAAGAGAGAGATGAGACATAAAACAAGAGACGAGTTTTCATACACCCCCTCAGTTCATGCCCATAGTGTATCCTGATTTAGAAGTATGTAGGCTGTTCCCACTCAGTACAATGTCTTAGCCGATTATACCCACAAACTGATTCGGCAGTGCTTTAAATATATTTTCAGAAAAGGCTATCCTGCGCACAATTTAGCATTAAAAGATTTATCGGATTTCTCATTTTCTCTTTCGCATATCTGAATTATTAAAAGACGGGTACTTCAAGCAATAACTCTTCTCACGTTTATACATATCCTTTAAAAGCATATATTTTTAACAATATTTTCCAACAATTGTATTTTAAATACTGATGGTTTCAGAGAAGCAATAGAGTGTGTTTGCATGATTCAAAGTAGTTCCTTGGAACCGAAGTCCTTCTAAAACCTACCACACATTGCTGGTCTTGGTTTGGTCGGTAACAATGAGAGATCCTCTATATTCCTCCAGCAGTTCAGGGGCAATCCAGCGTAAAGGGATCCACAGCTTGTCTGGGGTCAGGTAATAGTCATCCTGTAAAACAATAGATATTCATCAATTATTCAATATACAGCGTATGCATTGGTCATTTTTTGTTATGGAAGCAGTATCGCTGAATATGTGTTTTTCTTTGTGTCTGAAATGTACACCTCTTCACTACTATCAAAACAAACCCAAATTCTTCAGTTCCCTCTTGGAAGGGACCAAACACACACATACCTTGTAGTGGTTATGTGATAGGCCATAGTCTCCTATTCTGACTGTGAGGTCGGAGGTCAGCAGACAGTTCCTCAGAGCCAGATCACTAGAGAGGAGGACACAGAATTAATCCAAAATACATGATGAACAGCAAAACACATTACCCTACATGGGTTATACGTGGAATGGGCAGATGTCTACAGCTACCTGTGGATGTAGTTGCTTTCATGAAGGTGCAGCAAGCCGGAGGTGATCTCGAAGGCCATTCGCTGAAGGGTCAAGAGGTCCCGGGTAAGGAGGTCAGGGGTCATGCCATCTGACTTCCTCTGGGCCCGCAAGTATCGCTTCAGGTCCCCCTAGAGATGAGAGCAGAACAGCAGCTGAGTGGCCTCCACCTCACACACCGACTAGAAGGCACCTGGCAGGCCTTCCTGCAGACTCACACCCTCTCTGAGTGGATGCTTTTAGTGGGCTTTTGGCCACCAATGTCCTATGAGGCTGTAGAAGAACTGATAAATTAGTTGGCAGCTGAGGCAAGGAAGCCCATAAAGGAATTGGGGACACTGTGATGGGATAAATGATGCTCACTGTGATTTAAAAATGAGTAAATACTGGGTCCTGTCTAGCTTATTTTGTAGAGCATTAACCCTACCAGGGTTAGGGGTTTAATTCCCACTGGGGAAATGCTAGCCTGGCTATTGCCAGACCAAGCTCAATCGTAGATTGCACGTTGGTCTGGGGAGGCTGCAGTCATTTTCTTCATCATAAGAGGCGTGATCAACAGGCCTAGTTCAAATGACATTGTAACCAATTGGCTGCATGCCGTCACTGTCGCCATTGTGATGACAGGGAAGTGACGGCAAGCAGCCAATTGCATACAAAACCAGCCAATAGCGCACCAGGGGGAAAAGCCAGCTTGGTGATTGGCTCCCGTAAAAGCGGATCGGAAGCCGGAAGAAATGTATTGCTCCTTTCCAAACCCTGCTGCAGGGCGATTTCCAATTGCCGGCAGAACTGGCTGGGGGTATCCAGTCTAGGGAAATGCATGCTAAATACTTATGCAATGTAGTGTTTTGAATAAAAGCCTCTACCAAATCTCTGATCCCTGATAGAATGAAACAAACCTTTAATAATTACATTTGGCACTTGAATAGTAAATTGGACAGGAAATAGTAGTTGTAGTAGTAGTAGTCAGCTTGCTGATCAGCTTATCCTGCTGTGAATAACCTTCAAGAATGTCCATGTTGTTTGCACCACCTATCCCTGTTGTTATTCTACCCTGGTTTAGGTTCTCTAGTGTAAAACAAACTCATCCTGCACAATGGAAACAAGAGGGTTTCAAATGCTATAAAGCACAACAGCTGAATTGACTAATAGACCTGTAGTCTACACCCAGCACCACACAGGTGCTGGGTGACAGACTCATTTGATGCAAGCGCAGCTGCATGTTGTCAAATATGACAATGAAGTCTTGACTATTATTGTGTGATATTGTGCTCTGTTTGATGATCTATATTTATGGGATGTCCTGTGGTTTCTCCCTCTTACCAGCTGACAAAACTCCATGACCAGGAGGTAGGGGACACTCTCGCTGCACTGGCCCAGACACTGCAGGATGTTGGGGTGCTGCAGGCTCCTGAGAGGGGACAGGACAGAGCAGGAGAGAGAGGGGAGAACCTGGGTTAGCAGAGTGAGGGACCACCCTGTCTGGTGGGTGGGACGAGGATGACCATACCCACAGAGGGAGAGGTGGATTAGAGTCAATACTTACCGTACTAGTACTACCGTAGTTTAGGAGCTTCATATATCATTGACAATAATGTTTAGGGTTTCCTGAGAGGTCTATCGCAGTGTGAATATATATATA
>JAOPUA010000009.1:3606512-3618830 GCA_027122455.1 Trisopterus luscus | reverse complement strand
ACACACACACACACACACACACACACACACACACACACACACACACACACACACACACACACACACACACACCATTTAAATGGCTGCATTTCATTTCTGCATTCAGGCCGGTCAGTTCCAACCATCAGCGGCAGCACTAAGCTACGCTAGCTGAATGGTGAACCGCATGGAGTAGGGAGCCTAAACAGGCTGTACCTGCGCCTGTGTCTCTGGCTGCGGTCCCGGTGGCGGTTGTGGGACGGTGAGGGCGAGCGAGAGGAAGAGCGAGAGGAGCTCGATGACGGGCTCCGCTGGGAGAAAACGTTGCGGTAGTGCCCGAGCCTGTGTCCTCCTCCTCCTCCTCCTCCGCCACCACGACCCCGAGCAACCGTCGGAGTGCTTCCGCCGCGGCTTACAGCGCTGTCCAACGTCCTCTGTGACGGCACCGCTTCCCAGCGAGACTGCTTGGCTTTCAGTCTGAGGGGGAGATCAAGTGTATACTATAAAAACACATTGAGACTAGCCTTTTTGTATTGCAGAGTCACTTTGAGTGGCCACAATATATATTGACATTCACTCACTCGGGCAAGGCCTCCCGGTTCCAGTCAATGGTGTACGCTGAGCCGTCCTTCAACCGGTCCTGCAGCACTTCTTTGAGCACTTTCTCAGTGCGGTCCTTGTCGTCTTCAGTCTCACATGCCGTGAAACAGCGCTGCACATACTCCTTCATAGCCTGAGGCCAGTCCTGGGGCCTACGAGTAAAGCTCAGTCAGGACACTACATTCACTCCAGAGTAATAGAGCAGTAATTCCACCGGTTGTTCTGCAGCGCCACTGCTGGCAATACTGCAATCAGCCGTGCATCCAGTCTATGACAAAACGTACATTGTTTCCGTACAAGATTCAATTAAAAAACGTACACAATTCAATTCGAAATGCTTATGTTACATTCTGACATTGTGTTGCTATGCCCCTGTCGTGTCAGATCACGCGGTTTCATTTTGACTTCATGCCAGCAGAGCAGGAGAACAGGATCAACCTCTCTGTCGGAACGCCCCAGCAGCAGCAGCAAGTACAACACCACCGTCTACACGCACAGGCCCCTGACTCGCACCGTGGAACGAAAAGCAGGAGGAAAAGCTCACTGGGAAAAGCAGAGGTCTTACCTCATTGGAGCTGCCGCAGCAGCGTTGGTACCAGCAGGGGATGTGGGAGAAAGGTTCAACCCAGACGGCTGCTCACCCGGGGGGAGGTTTGGGCCGGTCATGACATAGGGCCTCTTGGGAATATTGAATTTCACAGCACCTGCTCCCGGATTCTCTATAGGGCACACAAAACACAGGTGAATGAAGTTTGACAATATGAAAGGTCTACCCTCTAAGCGTTCTTAGAGGGTGGCCGTTAACGGCCCATGTGAAACATACAACACAAACAGTAACATATAACACACAAACAGTAACATATGTGGAACTCACGCTTCATGCGGTGCCAGAGTTGCTGACCAACTGGTTTCTGGTTGTTTTTATTTTTGTTGGCATCTCCTCCTCTTCCAAGGCCTTGTCCATACTGGCCCTGTTGTTGCTGTTGCTGTTGCTGCTGTTGCTGTTGTTGTTGATGCTGATGTTGTTGTTGATGCGGCTGCTGCTGCTGATGTTGTTGATGCTGCTGATGTTGCTGATTCTGGGGATGATTCTGGGGGTTATTCTGAGTAGCCTGGTAGGGGTTCTGGGCATGGAAGCCCTGGCCATAGTTGGATCTTCCCTGGTTGTGATTGTACGCCCGCATATGGTTGGGGTCGACGGATGGGTAAGGCATTGAGTTGGGGCCGTTGTAGGCATTTTGTCCTGGGGCAGGAGGGTACTGGGAGTTGGGAAGGGGAGGTATGGATGGAGGTAGAGGTGGTTTTTCCAAGATGGTTGGACTAGGGGGAGGCTGCGGGGCTGTAGGGGCTGGGGGCTGGGCCTGAGGGGGGTAGTTGGATGACTGATCATCAAGTCCAGGCACAGGTGGAGGCTGTTAAAAAAAACGGGAAGTTTCATATTATTAGCTACGAGTCATTTGGTTTCTTAAAAGGATATTTGAAATTCTGGCAACCCGGCTCCGGATGAGCGCCAAAGGTGAACCCGTGGGAGCAGGGGCAGACGTGTGGGCTGATGCATTATGGGCTGTCTGGCCAGCCCTACGTTTGTTAGGATTAGCTGCTTGGACACAAGAGTGGGATTTTCTGCTGCTGTTGTATACAACCAGTTTCTTTGCGGAGTTGGATCCTAATCCCTTTTCTTTGTTTTTTCTTTCCCATGGCAGAGCCCTTGAATTGTGTTATTAAAACGACCACATAAGCTTAAATAGACCTTTGACTAGAGTTCAATGGGGAAAGGCAAGCCACACACGGAGCCGGGTTACCACATAATGTCAACTTATTGCGTACCTGTCCATTAGGAGCAGAGGGTGCTGGGTAACCTGGGCCTGGAGGAGCTCCGTACTGGTTTGGTGTGTAGGTGGAGCCGTACTAGGAGGTCAAAAACACACCCTGTCAGTATATCATAGGACTAGACAAATCATCACAGAAAACGCTGTTGTTTCTTTAGGAAAAACAATATTTGAATCTTGAGAAGATATTCCAAGAACAAAATAAAGGTTAATATATACTTACAGGACTCATTGGGTAGTAGTAGTTATATGGATACGTGTATCCTCCTGGATACTGCTGTTGCTGATTTTGCTGGTACCATGGAAAGTACTGCTGCTGCTGCTGCTGCTGCTGCTGCATGGCGGAGGAGTCCGGCGCTGATGGCTGAAACGGTCCGGCCTGGAATGCACCCACAATGCAGCCGTTACCAATTTGTGAATGCAAAACTTACAATAGAGACAATAGCTTGGAAAGAGAATACTAGTATGTGAACACATAACACGAGGGAACTTAACACCATATAAATTAACCGGAAACATTCCAATACCACGGTCCAATGTTTTAAACGATGTTCTGCATGACGAGCACATAGAAAATCAACACGTCTGGTCATTAACTCAGGTACTTCATCACACGTTACCTCCGCTGGCGTTAGGTTGGCTGGTGAAGCTTTGTTGGAGCCCTGGCTCTTGGTGATGGAGGCCAGAGCCTGTCTCGCCTTCTCCCACTCTGGGTTCTCATGAGCCTGGCCATCCTGAGGAGCTCCGTACGACCTGCCAAACACAACACAACACAACACAACACAACACAACGTCACATCTACATCAGCCTGGCATGTTTAACGGAAATACTCAACAAAAACACTTGCTTAAATCCATTACTATATATATATATATATACACCCCTTATGGTGCACGTTGGCTTGTTGGTTTCCTGATAACAAAAATAACCCCAGTCCATATTTCACCATGGTGGCTGCTTAGCGTTTAGCTGAAACACAGCCGTTAGCTAGCCGTTAGCTAGCCAGTAGCTAGCCGTTAGCTAGTTAGTAAGTCGCATCCGAGGTGACAGGCGACTTTTAACAAATGTCTTCACAAAAAATGTGGCCTTTGATTTTCTTTAATCGAGTGACATTAGTGTCATTGCACTTAGCTACAATGTATACACGCTACACACCAGTTAGTCGCGGGAGCTGCTTGCGTCGCCTTGGCCGCCATTTCGCCTTCCCCTGCTAACGGGCTAACGGGCTAGCAGGACGCGGTGCTAGCGTTAGCTCTGGAGCTTAGCCACCGTAGGACCGAGAGGTAAACAAGATGTCGGCCCGCCCGCAGAGAGAGAGACAGAGCCGACCGAGGGGTCAGATACCAGCACGTTATCCGGATAGATGTACTCAGTGTAAGCGCGGTTAAAATATAAACATCTACAACGCAATGGGATTATTATCCATTTCAGGAGGACCACTCCGTCCGATGACCTGCCCGGGACATACAAAATGGCGGTTGAGGAAAAAACCTAATGGAGTGACGTTGCCGTTCGTTGCTCGCGTGCCCCGGCCAGTGTTGCCAGATTGGGCCACATTTCCCGCCCACTCTGGCAACCATCGACATGTGCTGGTAACGCCGGCCGAGGCCGGACTCCCCTCTGCGGACGCTTGGGGAGACGGATGTAGACTCATCATGACCATATTTGTAACAATAAGTCATACAGATACAGAAACGGATGACTGTGTTGATCCCTTAAGAAATTATTTGTAACAGCTGATCAGCACAAGCCAGAAATATCCAAGGACATATATTATATTCTAATATATTAGAATAAACACAACTAGCCATATAGTTAACAAAAATACAGCATCAATGTAGATATTCATCAAAGATGAAACAAGCATCTAACCAACAACAGAATATAATAAAATATTCTCGAATTTTATAATATTATGATTTATGTAAATAAAAAGGCCTTCTAGCAGCCGTTGTAGGTTGTGGATATAGGAAATATTGAATAATGTATTATGCGCTCCTAATAAGAGCTAATAACCATTGTCCGTGTGTGCGTGTGCGCGTGCGTGTGTGTGTGTGCGTGTGTGTGTGTGTGTGTGTGTGTGTGTGTGTGTGTGCGCACACCATAAACGTCATTCTACAGTCACAACCACATTTCCTCATTAATTATGTAATATTCAATCGATTTTTCTGTAGATTCCTGAAAACTGAAGGTTCTGTTGATATGGGCATATTATGTGCCATTAAGCTAATCACCAAGATATCAAGTTGCAACGACACAGGGTTTTATTGGCAGTTTAACTCATTTATACCCATCTCCGTACAGTTGAGAATGATAACCAAGGATCAAGATTCAGCCAGGAATCTATATTAGGCCGATACATATTTTACGGTGGACATATCCTACTTATACTCTATTTCATGTTCAGCATTGAGGCTACATGTAGGCCTATGCATAGCCTACTTCATGTTAAGCATATATTTATTTATTTATTGGGGATGGAGGCCTACTAGTCTTGGACACTATTATGATGTGTAAACGTGTATATAGGCCTACATCCTCAACGTACCTTATGTGAAACACTCTCAGTGAACAAATATCCGCATGCTGAGTTTCAGAGACATCATCACAGAAATATGTTCTGTTTGAATGACAATATCCCTTCAACAATGAGTCACTTCCCTCCACCATTGTACAAATCCCCAGGGCCGAACAGGGCTTCAGAGGGACTTATTTATCTGGGAGGAAGCTGAAGGAGGCAGCAGGACTCACCAGTACAATCACTACAAGCTACTTACACGTCGAGAAGTTTTATTCTGCTGACGGTAAAAGCCCCAAAGCAGACGTTCTACCCAGTGCTGTTATTTAAAGCGTGTAACATTAAGGAGTTTTAAGTTTTAAGAGTTCATAATGGTTATTCCGGATCGACACGTTGCATGTAGGCTACCACTCTGATGCAGCAACGTGGCTGGCTAACAGGTTTACACATTTAACAGCTGGACGACGTATTAGAATACAGATTTTGTCAGTCGTCTTTAAATAAAAAAATAAAAACATACATCCTAATGTATTATTTTCCCCGGGGAGGCATAACTCAATGATCCTAAAATATTTTGCACCATTTACTGAACCCCACAGTACACACACTCTCGATAACTGCCATCGATAAGTCATTCTCCAATAACCGCTGGCGTCACTTCCTTAACCAATGCCCATCCCTTAGGAAAAATCACACAGGAGAACGACGGCAAGAAAAATCGACAGGGAGAAAGTGGTGAGGGAAGCAGCAGCACAGCGCCAGATGTAACTTTTGGATTCCGCAAAGGGAGCAAGTCTGATACCAGAGTTTACTAAAGGTAGAGTACGCTTTATGAGAACAAAAGTTACTACATAACTTTGATAAGACTTTGTTAACCTGTGGCCCCGTCGCTTACTCATTGTGTGGCTTTCGTTTTTCTTTTTCTGATTGAAGTTTTGAAATATATTCATGTATAAGCCTTTTTTAATAAAGGACTATTTTTTTTCTTTTTTTCTTCTTTTAAGTCCTATAATGAATTTCGGAATGTTGGGCGGGGTGGGGGATTGAGGGTTTGACTCCCCTACACACTTTTGGGTGGCTTAAACTTCATAAACGAATTGTTATGTAGGTTACAGCCTTTATAATGTCTACTGCAAAATACCATGCTAATGACAAATACACGCACTCTTATTAAAATATTTTTGAAAGTCTCTTTTACGTTTCTATCATTTAGTGAAAATGAATTGACTTCCGTTAGTTAGTGTTACAATTACAATTACACTGGCAATTAAAACTGCTGAAATGAAAACTGACATGTGCTTTGTCAACCACTATGAAAGGAAATATAAACCACAGATTTGATGAATGGGGATATTAACATTTTAAACTCCATCATACTCCAAAAATGCTGCCCCCATTACCACCTCACCATGATAAACATAGCATATTCAATAATGGGGTTTAGTGGATTAGTACTGCTGTTAATTTGCTCTTCAGAATAGATACTTTTGTTTTCTTTTTGTTTTCCTTCTCTTGTGCCCTCAGGGTTGCTTCAAGTATGAGGTATGTGCTGTTGCTGCATGCGTGTGTTTCGCATACAAGTCCCAGCATGGCCTATATGGCAGCAGATTCGAGGAAATTCATTGGTTTCTCACTTGCACAACACTGTTCTTCCATGACAAGCCCCATGGAAAGCAATAGATTACTGTCAGACACTATAACTGGGCCAAACCCCTGGATCTGATCTCAGGGACATTTAAATTACCTCTTAAGGTGAATTAATTTTGCAACAGAAACGTGCTCCTAATGCAATCAAAGATGGACACATACAGCCTTTGCACAGATGAATAGAGTAGAGAGTATATCTTTATTATCCCCTCTTGGGCAATTCAAAATCAATGCGTGATTCAATCGAAGGGGTGATGTTCTGCAGACCCCTTATAGGGAATGAGTATATTGGCATTCGAAATGCCAATGGCGATTACACAGAGATATATATATAACTCACCCTGTTAAACGTAACTGGTCGCAGCTGATGAATGGATACATTTGGGTACACAACATTTTTTATAATATTATGATTTATCATTTATATCAGATTAATCCACGAAGGAACAGTAGGTGTGTGCATTATTTATTGTGTTTATTTAGATTCCTTACCACATGTTGTTCATGACGTCAGTGTGTTTAATATCAGTTCACACCTTGCAGCTTGCTGATGCTTACAGCACACATCTCTTTGTGTATTGGCCACTCAGGTGTGTTTCTCCCTCCCTCCCTCCCTCTACAGTCATGCCACTCCACAAGTCCTCCCGGGCTCCTCGTCTGGAACGTACCATGATCTCAGCGCCGCTCGACGACTTCCGTCACACCATGCACATCGGGAGAGGAGGCGATGCCTTTGGCGACACCTCCTTCCTGTCCACGCACGGCCCTGGTAACAACAACACCACCACCAGCAGCAGCAGCAGCAGCTCCGACCTTGGCGCCCCTGGGAACACGACGGCCGTGGACTCCAAGATACCAAATATCAGCCAGGGCGAGAACTCAACAGATGGCATGGAAGCCTCAGAGTACAACGACCTCTCCAGAGATCACTCTGTGTCGGTGTCTTCATTCACCTTGGACCTGGACTTGGGTCCCTCGATCATGGGGGACGTCCTGGGGGTCATGGACGGACTGGGCCTGGACTCCAACGAGGAGGACGTGTTCGGACCCAGCAACAACACGTCGTTGGCAGAGATGAAGTCGGGACGAGGGGTGTCCGAGGACCTGTCGGTGTGTGCGCTGAACGAGGTCAACGGAGAGGAGCTTGTTGGATCGGAGGAGAAGCTGACGAGAGAGAACAGAGACGGCTCGCTAGCGGATGGGAACTGGG
The DNA here is from genome assembly GCA_027122455.1 of Trisopterus luscus. Classification (NCBI taxonomy): domain Eukaryota; kingdom Metazoa; phylum Chordata; class Actinopteri; order Gadiformes; family Gadidae; genus Trisopterus; species Trisopterus luscus. Next base: position 3,611,046 of record JAOPUA010000009.1, on the reverse strand, counting down.
GCAAAACGAAGGGGCTGAGGCCAAAGGTGAGGTTTAGCGACAAGAGAGAGGAGATCATTCGCCAGGCGTCTGAGGAGGAAGAGGGTCAAGGGTTTGCCTTTCAAGAAGAAGATGAGCAGGGCCCTCAGACCCCAACCAAGGGGGAGAAGGGAGCGAACGTGGGGGGTGCAGGAGAAGCAGAAGAGTGGACCACACGCAGGGCAGACATGCCACCCAGCCCTGCCTCGTCACACAGCTCAGACAACGATGAATCAAGCCCCTTGCACTGCAGAAGGGTCGAAACCAGCCATTTTGGGACTGACTCCGATGAGGAGGAGGAGGAGGAAGTGGGGGATTGCGGAAGAGGCTACACATTCGAAGATGAGTTTGATGATGAAATTGGTCTATAGGAGACAGCTGGGAGAATTATATTATGTTTCAATTCAAGATGAAACATATTTGAGATATCTTTTATAAGTCATTATTCCGGTGTCCCAAAAAGGGAAGACAAAAGATAGGCCAAGACTGAATTCAGGTTTGACAGTTTAATCACTTAAGTTTAACAACTGGAAAACTGACTCATGTTATGTGCATTTAAAGACTTTCAAAGTGTTACAATCTGCGCAAACATATATACTATTGTTTTGGTTGTTACCAATAAAAGGCTTATAGCACTTTGATAATGTTGAAACCTGAATGCTTTATGGTGGAAAGTGAAAATATGCCAACTGTGATGTATTCTTGGAAATTTAAAGGCTATTTTGAAAATGGTAGTGTAATGCGATGTTTAAAGTTGTTTTAGTTTTATACAAAAGTGCCTTAATAGGATACATTTATTTTGTATTCATGTATTCTTGTCTTATAACTTGTTTTTTCCATGCTGCATGTTTTCTTTTACAATCTGTTATATACCTTGATGTTTGCATAATCTATCATAATCAAAATGTTCTGAAACCAAAATAGTTTTATGGAAATACTCCATTTATCAGATTACTTAAGTACATGTAGCTTATCTGAATTGGCAGTTATAAATTATTGTTCATTTTTATTAATGGCCAACAAATAAAATGGTTAATCTCTTTCCTGACCTTTGGAATTTGCAGTGGGACAATCTAAAGGCCATGTGTCTGTGGATGTAGCTTGTCGTTCCAATGTGGTGGGCCTACATACTTTTACATGGCAATGTAATGCATCTATTAAAGTGTTTACAAATGCTGTTAATGGGAGATCTTAAACTTAAGTTGTTTTTTAATATTGGACTGATGACAAACTAGAAACTGTTCTCTGGTGAAGACCTTGTTCACATTGCTGGATTGAATAAAACTATGTACTTGGGATTACCACTATGAATCATTGGTTTTGTGGACTTTGAGCTTGGCCTGAGGCTTGTATTCCCTCTGCAGATAGTTAACCTTTAATATAAAATGAGTGTGTTAGATTCTTACCCTTACTGAACACCATCGTTGGGAATCCATTAAAATATGAGTGTTTAAGATACACAATAGAGCAGCTCACTATGGTACAATATTGTTTTTATTTTGCGCATGCAATTTCAAATGCATTTCATATCAGTTCACCTCATCTGTAAAAAGTACAGACTCGGATCAATAGGAGATACAACCCAGCTTTAGGCTTAGAAAAATCCACTCCATAGAGTCAAACCTATATACACAATAGTACAAATACAATATGCTTGCACATACGAAGGGCATATTACCTAGAAGTCACACAAGTACACATTAAAAATGTGTAGTGAACGCATTTCTTCAACCACCTCTTATCCTCTGGTCTAAAAACAGTCCGATGAGATGTTCTGACATTAGACCGATATCGTCCTGAACACGTTGAACCCGGACAGCGCCGTGGAGACCATTACCCCAGGTAACTGCGGATGCCAGTGGATCTCCTTGACCTCTGACTGACCCTGGTGCAAGAAGAGCAGCTGGGGAGGAAGGTCCTTCAGGCCCTCGGCCCGCGCACCCACGTCACTCGACTCCACCGAGAGGTCCCATTGGCTGACCACGTCGTCCGCCCCCGCGGCGGCGAAGACGCTGGAGTCCACGGGGTTCCACTCCACGGAGGTGATGGGGGCGCTGTGCTGCTTGAAGCTAGCCACCGGCCGGCCAGACTGCAGAGAACCGGACCACAGGGAAACGTTCAGTAACAACACAGCAACTATTTGAACAAAAACAGGACTGCAGATAGATGAAAGACCCCAGACAGTACAATCAACTTGCCAGAGAAACAAAGTTGCTTATTTGTATTAAGAAAATGTATTATTTCTCTCTCCCCCAATAACTGTGTGCAATAACTAGACAATCATCCACTGTTCATCACTGACAACATGCTCCTACAATTACTGACAGCCTTATCTCTTGCACATGTGTTTCACAGTGTTTCACATTTCAAATCTAGGCACTCTGCTGTGGTCTGAACAAGTGAATATGCCTGCCAGGATCAGATAACAACGGACCGGAGGCAAATCATTAGGATGCACTTGCCTGAAACTGTCGCAGATCCCATACTTTGAGAAGGCCATCGTCCCCCCCTGAGAGCAGGAAGGGCTCGCTCCTGTTCCAACTGATGACGTTGACGTCCGAGGAGTGGGCTTCGTCGGTGGACAGCATGGAGTTCGGAGGGGCCCGGGTGTCCCAGATTCTCACCGACCGATCGACTGAACACGACGCAAAAACCTGTCGCAACACATCAACAAATTAAAAAACAACACAACACATTTCTGGCTTAATATTTTACGACAGTCACAGACAAGAAACACTTGCTTGAGTATTGAGATTTCTCCCGCGACAAAGAAAGACTAATGGCTTGTTTCGAGCCACGACGTACCGTGGCTTCAGTAGGGGACCACTGCAGGTCTTCCACAGACTTGGTGTGGGAGCTGAACGGCCGCTGGTCCACCGTCCAGGCGCCGCCTCCTTCCCGCGGCTCCCACACATGGATGTTCTTCTTGCAGTCCCCGGTGGCTAGACGGCCTGGGAGACGGATGGAGTCAACGAGAGCATCCAGCCTCACCACATTCGGTTGCAAAAGCCTTTCCCACAAGTATAAAATATATCACAGACCCAAATCAAGTCGGTACATTTTTGTATTATTTTATATATCGTTTCAGAGATGCTGCCTTGTACATAAATGATAGCCTGGCTATTGACAGACCAAGCTCAATCGTAGATTGCACGGTCGTCTGGGGAAGCGGCTGTCATGTTCCTCAGCACAAGAGGCGGGATCAACGGGGAGAGGTAAATTGACTCGCCGGGGGGGAAAAGCCAGCTGGGTGAGTGGCTCCCGCAATAACGTACCGAAACTAGAAAGAAATGTTTTGCTCTTCTCCAGACCCTCCTGCAGGGCAAACTCAAGATCGCCGGCAGAATGGGTGGGGCCACCCAGTCTACATAAATGATGCAATATAGATAGACCGAGCACAGATGCATGATAATCGATAAAAGGTTTGAAATTTGTAAGAATGAATACCGTCTACTACATGTTTAAATGATAAGATAATAGACTATAACTTACCAGGTACTTTAGGGGACCAATCCAGTGCAAAGCCTTCAATCATGTGGCCTGAGAAACTAAAGAGGGGCTTGGTTTCTTTCTGGTTTTTAATAAATTCAGCCATGGCAGTTGAGCTGTGGACAGCTTCCAACGAAGCTTTTAGGTCAAATATTTCCACCTGGCCTTTATCCGACCACACAGCAGCCAGCGGACGCTCTGACCATTGAGTGACCTGAAGGAAAAGAATGTTAGTCTCCATTTGGAAACATTATCCAAGTCCATTCATGTCAGCAAAACGAACGCTCCCCTCCCTCAAGCACAATGAGACAAGATAACAGAGGTTAAACAGGAAGGCCAGCGGTAAAAGTCTTAATCTTTTGAACAACAAGCAGCACAACAAGCATTTAAGTTGGATTTGGGAGGCAGCGACCTAATGCTCCCACGGCTGCTTAATGGCCCTGCAAGGAGAACCAAGTATCTAATGGTCTTAATGGTTCTGTATGGTTGTAACACCAGTTAATGATGTTTGAAACACATCATTCAAATAGATATGGCCTGTCCATTCCACATTCATCCAACTCGATTAGCCATAATTTGTATGTACATTAAACAAAGCCAATAATTTTACTGAATCATTTACACAAGCTTTGATACATGTTGTGTGGAGACAATTTCTTTTTTGTTTCCCCCCCCCCCCCCAATACATTGTATAAATCAGCCATGAGCCAATTGCCACCTTAATAGGGAGTTCTGATTGAATATAAGAATACAAGGCAGGAAAGAGATCATTCATATGATATTACACACAAAAGAAAATAAAGCAGTCAACTCACTCTGACTCTGTTGGTGCCACCGTAGTGAGACATCAATGCCAACTCCATCTGTGGCTTCTTATCTTCGTCCTCCTCTTCATCCTCCTCCTCACTCTCTTCATCACTACTCTCACCCTCCTTCTCTGTACCGTGGAGGTTGTGCATACGCATAATCAGGAGCCTGAGAGAGCACAACATTAGATTTGCTTATCAAAAACAACGCAATAACTGTT
>JAOPUA010000009.1:3595991-3606412 GCA_027122455.1 Trisopterus luscus | reverse complement strand
GTTGTGCATACGCATAATCAGGAGCCTGAGAGAGCACAACATTAGATTTGCTTATCAAAAACAACGCAATAACTGTTGAAATAGCATTTATTGAAATAAAATAGCATTTATATAATAGAGTAAGACAAATGCAGCTGTTAAGTCGAGCAAAACAACATGCCGGACAAACTCTTAACTGACCATTGTGTGTAAATCAACTAACTTTTTAAGTTAGCAATTGCTTATGTGTTGCAAATAAAATGAACACATCTAAAATGTGTTTTATTGTACCAGTATATAACATAATTAAAGCATAATTTGATAAATGGAAACAATGCTTTTAGTGTATCACGATGCATATGGGCATTCCGTTGCTGCATGCAGATAGCTTCACAAATTCACAAAATGAATTCAGGATGTCAAAAAAAGGTACTTGTACTGTAAACAGATGCATTCGAGTTTCGGTTAGGGGCAAGGGTCTTGTTAAATATTGACTAGTCCAATGCAACACTATCAGTCTATCGAGAATAGACTACATGTTAAGACATCGATCTGAGTTTAGTTTGTTATCTTGTCGTTTACTTGGTGGCAGAGTATATGACATGACATTCAATACTGGACGTGTATCCCTACAACACCCACCTATTGCTAAGGGCAGTGCTGGCCTGGGTGCCTGCACAGAGCAGCATGGACAGTGGGTACTGGTCTCTGGAATCCCCGTCTCCATCTTTCAGTACGTCAAAGCTCAAGCAAGGAGAACCTATGAGGAAGAGGAGGAGGGTGGCCAAAGTTATCGCTTTGCAATCAGATCCAAGACAGCTCTTCATGGAAAGATTATTGTCGCGGGTCAGAAGTTGGCTAAACGACATGAATAAAAAGTAATATTTTTGGATAAACATGCATAGTATTCCCTTTGCAGTTGAATTCACGTGTGCTCCCAACTGTATGAGGCTCCTATGTCATTATAAACCACATTATAATACTGAATACACTTCTGATGTTGTTCGTGTCATCTTGCCTGTCTGGCATTCGTGGTACATGCGGTAGGCCGAGCGGTCCATCTGCAGCTCCTCTCCCGGCTGCAGCGGCTGGAGCCCGGGCACGTAGACCTGCCCCTCTCCTTCTCCTTCTCCTTCTCCTTCTCCTTCCATTCCCTCTTCTCCCATCTCACTTTCCTCGCCCTCAACTTCATCCATTTCGTCAATTCCCCCATCTTCATTACCAAACGTGTCTTCCCCGGGCGCAGACATGTTGGTGAGGCCGTTTTGATTACTTCCGGTTGAAGAAGAAGCAGCACGTGGTTTAAAGGTAACGCCCCTCCTCCTCCGCGTCCCCGACCCGAGGGGGTCGCCGTGCGCGCGTCTCCGACCCGAGGCGCGTCGCCCTGCGCGCGTCCCCCTGCCCCCCATTTACGGGAATTCAGATGGTTCTTTGGGCGCTCGTCCCATCCCATTCGGTCAACTGGAATATTTATTACGCATGTTTGACTCAAGCCTACTTGTGTCATTGTATAATACATTGTATATGCGTGACCTATATTATATTAGATCCAAACGACCACTTATGGTGGTTCAGCAATAAACAAAAGAAACATTGATAGACAAGTCGGGATGGGAGGAGACGTCATGGACAGGAATTTCCGAAACTTTGAAAGATCCCCTAGAAAAGTAATATAAGACCAATATTTTTTTCTAAAATGTTTCAGAAACTGAGAAACACAAACTGTTACGTCCTGTCTCTAACCGTCACTGTTAAGTAACAACTGTACACCGGCTGGTCTTTTTACTTACATTGTATTTTAATAAAGAAATGTTACATAGGGTCCCATCAGTGTACACATTTGTTGCATGTTAGAAGAGTTTAGAAACACAAGGCACAATATATATAAAAAGGCACAAATAAATACTAGAAAATGACAAAACATATACAGGCGTTAGGCAATATAGGCGTTACACAGGGTGTTAATTACAGCTGAACGTTCTCGTTACTCATCCATGCGCTGGACTTAAGTTTCTACATTCCATGTCATATATACATTCCAAATACTTTATTAAAATATAAAATAACCTCTATCACAGATGAACAGATCACTGTTAATAAAATCTAAAAAAATAAGATATAGCTACATTCAGAATTTACCATGACTACACATTAAACTGTAAAATTTTTGCAAGCAACAATTTTTTTTTATTGTATAAGTGATGGAAATGCAGGACTCTGTTGTAATTATGTTATTATAGGGATGACTATCTATACAATTAGGATACTTTTGTTATGATGGTCAATCAGTGATGCAGACACAAGGGACGGTCCATAAAAAACAAATTCTGTACCCCAAATCTTCATGGATGTAAAATTTCAGGTATTTTAGTGTCATGTCGCGGGATAAGCTTGCTCTTGGAAAGTTTACAACAGTGTTCTGTCCAAAGTGCATTCCTATGCCATCTGCATCCTGTTAAGTCAAGACAGTTTTACACAAATGGTTGTTTTTTCAGCTATTAATACAGTGTTGTGCAAGCGTTACCAAACACTGCTACACAATCCTATTGCAGTGACTCTGCCGCTCTCCAACCTCACATCTCTATTGAACCAGTTATTTCCTAGACAAAACCACACCCTCCTTTTTAAGTTGCTAGGTATGTTCACAAGCAGACACCGTCTTTCCCCATTCAGCTTTACTGAATGTTTATATTTCAATTTACAATATGTACAAAAGTAAACACTCAAACGCTGAAATATTACTATTTAGACTTCCTTTGTAAACGTTTCACAAGGAAGGGAAATGGCTTATGTGGAGTGGCAAGTTAATGTTAACAGCATTGCTAACTGAAGGCTGTGCCTTGACTAAGACACTGGATTAAGAATATAGCCCTGTTGTGTAGTACACTCAGAGATTAGGTCCTTTTTAAATTTGCAACACTACTTCCTGATGCAACCTGTGCAGGTCTGTGGATGTAATTGTACCACACACTTTCTACCATCAAGACCAGCCAATTATTTTGCGTTTCATGTACGTTGGGGGCAAAAAGGGTCAGCGTTCCTATGGCAACAAACCCCAGAGCAGTCCAAAGAACAAGGGGCTCCAGACAAAAGCCAGAGTCTGTGATAACAAAGGGCTGCTATTAGACGGTTGTTGAGTAATGTCCAACATCTTCTCCCAGGGTCCTTCCTCTTCCAGGCTCACAGCTCTGGTGGTCAATAGTCTGGCTCTCACCGGGGGGTGCTCCTCCCTTTTGGCCAGAACGGGGGGCAAGGTAGGGGGCACACACGTCTTAATGGACGCATCGCATCCCACCTTGATCCAACAGGAGAAGAGTGCTGAGGTGAAGTTCAGAAGCTCCTCTGGCGAGGACAGGACGGACGGGAAGGCTGAGATCTCGGTCCCTTCTTCTAATCTCTGCATGAGGGAGAGCAGAGAGAGAGACAGAGACAGAGATAGAGAGAGATAGAGAGACAGATAGAGACAGAGAGATAGAGAGAGATAGACAGAGACAGAGAGAGAGAGAGAGATTGATGAAATTGTATCGATGTCCTTTTCAACAAAAGTTATTCACTGGTATCACTGGTGGCTGTTAAAACCCCATGTAAGGCCATGCTAAACCAAAGATACTGGGTCGTCAGCAGAGAGAAATATGCACGTGTGATACATGATGTAACAATGTCACAATTCTTACCTCTGCATATTTGTTTTTCTGTATAATAGCCTCCAGTGATTGCTTCAGTTCAGAAATCAAACTGTAATTGACGTGCTGATCCCAGAGGTTGGGGAGCAGGCCTGTCCAGGAGTTGAGCAGGAAGACCGCAGCAGGGAACACGCTACACTGGAAGACATAAAAAAGCCAGGGCACAACATAAAGTCAACTGTGGCTGACATGGAGACCCCCTAAACCTCAATAAACAACGAGGCATGTCTGAGAGTTACGGGAGCGTAACGGCAAACAGCGAAGAGATTTATGACTCACCGGCTCTCTGTCACAGAGCATGCTGCTTTGGTAGTGGTGCTCCACACGGTAATCTTTAGGAAATGCTTGCCGCTGGAAGGAAAACCGTCGGGAGCGTTAAAGGAGTCACAAGATCAATATGGTTTGAACTTTGTTTACACAGTACAGTGGGAACTGATTAACTGAAAAAACTGTTAATCGGTTATGGAGATTGTGGAGAAATGAAACCACAGCACAATGACCTTATGGCGTCCTTGTGAACTTGCTCACTTTCATTTTTAGTCATAAATGGAAAGTATATACTTTGTAGTATACTTTGCAAAAGTTTGCTTTAGAATACAACTAAGAAAGTTATACTTACAAATCCTGTTGGGTTAGCTTCAATTGTTTTTTTAAGGTTTTTGACCGCCACCCAATCAATGTCACATCCACCACACCGGACAGTCAAAAATGATAGTAACAGCAAAACTGGAAAAAAAAAAATTATTAGAGACAGAGAGAGAGAAAGAGAAATAATTAGACATGAATGGAAACTATTTGTGGTTTACTTCACATGCTTGAGGCATTCCCCACGTTACAAATTGCAGAATGGCATTTGCTCTCTAATAATCTCTTTATGGACAGAAAGATACAGATACTTATGGTTATTGTTGAAAGTCCAATGCCATAAAAAACACCCAAGAGTCAAGACGGGAAGCAGGCAAGACAACCTGCGTCATTTCACCCACTTAAGACATAAGGTAAGAAGTCATGCAACAATCGTTAATTTAAACTAATCTAAAAAGGCTTTTAAGTGAGTCTTTTAAGTTTTGTTTCTTACCTGGCAGTGACATCCTTTTATCTTTCCGAGAAAGGACGCTTCTCCATTTCTCCTGCTTAGCGCAATCAGTCTGCAGAGCCGTTTTGAAGTGTCACCCTGTGATAGTTTCCCGTTTGTAGTCCCTTGGTGTCGATCTGTGGCAAACAATCTTGTGCATCTCTTCATGAAAAAAAACTCGTATTTTCCGTTCCCCTGGTACTTTCCAAATATTGACGTCTTTATCCTCTCGCGTAATATCCCCTTCTCTCACTTTGGATTTTCCCACTGGAGCCAGACTGGCCCCAGCCTTTACTTCTCCAAGCTTGTCCTGATGGATCCCTGCCCCTCTCCCACTTCCTATTGACCAAGTATTGTTCTGGATCACTTCACTCTCCCTCTCTGTCTCTCCTTAGAAACTGGTTAATGGACAGAGCGAGACACGGGCCTGCTCTTCTCTCTCCTTCTCTCCAGGCACGGCGTCTGTGTGCACGCTCACAGAGAGAGGCGAGACTCAAAGTGAAAGTGCTCGTGTGCTCTCTTTAAGTCCTGGCCCCTCCCACACATTTTCCCCCCCGTGATTGACTGACCTGCCCCTCCCCCTCCTCCACGCTCGCATTCGGCCCCGCACCCCAAGTGGGTGTCTGCAGGCTTAGTCATGCCGTTGGAGCGTATGTTTTTCATTTTCCCTCCCTCTCCCACCCCTTCACCCTCCCTCCCCACCCCCGCGCCTCTGCCTGTTCCCCGGTCCTCTCCCTGCAGGACAGACATTCAGCATGACAAGTCATCACCCGCAGGGACTCACCGTGAACCCAGAGTCTCCAGGTGAACGCCGGCAACTCCAACAACTAATTCTGCATGTGACCGAGCAGTGGGGGAATCTTCGTTTGTGGAGCTCTGGATGGATGCACAGAGAACCTGAGGGAGCAGGGATTTGTTAACAGGGCTAATCCAACACAAATAGTGTGCGCTCTTGTCATGGCTTGCCCCGCTTTGCATGGTCATGTTACATCGTGCATGGAACAAACTGGGTTAGCAACTACTGGGTAAGAAAAAACGAATGTTTTGTTTGCAAGAACAGTTGTTACTTTTCAATGTGCCTCTTTTCTTGAACCGAGGCCAAAGAGCTGTTTCCAGAGAGACCGTTTCAGAGGAAGCAAACCAGAGATCAACAGCCTCATTAAACACACATCCTTCTCAATTTCCAAGAGGCATGAACCGCGGACAACCTCTTCACCTACACACCATGTCCTTTAACGCGACATCATTCATCTGCCTTGGTTTCATACCTAACCTTTCAACCATGAAGTTGCTTTAGAGGGTCAGTAAGGATGTGCCCATAACTTAACACTAACCCCGGGGGCGCCACCAGCTCAACTCACTTATCGCAGAGGGATTACAGACAAACTGGGACCGATAAGTGAGGAAGAAGGCCGGCCTTAAGTAAACCTGCAGGCCCAGTCCAGTGAAAACAAGCCCGCTTATTAAATCAAAAGTCTACCCACACCTAGTGTTTGTATAAGGGCTTGTAATATTGACTTAGGAAATATGTACCCTTATTTACTGGATGAATAAAAAAATAAAGTTTTGTGCTTTTTTTATGTTACCACAGTCAACCATATTTTCAAAGTTAGCAAAAAAAGTAATTATTTTATAAATCTATATATAAATAAAACGTTTCATTTGTAAAGAGCAATGTTAGCAAAAATATATATAATATTGTATGAGTCCACAGTTTAGTAAACTAGAGGCAGTACTTAACTATAATGACATCATAAATGCAAATACAATTCTATTCATTCATAGTCAACTGTGGCCGTAATAAAAAAAGGTTTAGGTTCCGAATGTAATCCAAACCGTGTGTGTGTACATTTTATTGTCTTCACTCTGCAAACTTCAGCAAAACGAAAGGATGCAGACAAACGCAGCATGCAGCTGGTTAGTGAACCACTATGAGTCCGGCTCTTTAGACGAAAGCCCTGCTCACGCACGGCACTTAGTGCTAAGGACTTGTTGTGCAATCATTTGGATGCAAGACAATCTTCAAGTGTTCTCTTGCACCACTAGAGGTTTTCCTGGCCGAACTCATTGTAAAATATGTGAGTGGGAGCAGTTTCAAACCGTCGCTCGTTCACTATTCGAGTGCCCTTCTCTGAGAGTTCACCACAAGATGGAGCACAAGACGCCAGATGGACCCTAAAAATACTTTTATTTTTAAGAATATTTATTTCTCAATGGACTTCAAATACCAACCCCCATTTCTAATAACTTAAATTTTGCACAAACGCACATGTAAAAATGCATTCAGATAGAATTTTCTTACACTAAAAATCACATATACAGGTTTAAAAAGTCTGCACATCTCATGGGAAGCAAAAAACATGAGAAGCACATAATAGTAAACAACCCCGTTTTTACAAAATTACATCATCGATTAGTTAAAAATATGTCTTCATTCATATTGCATTCAATATGTCCTTTTTCCTCAATTCATCTTCCCTTTCCATCCTTCTGAGGAACCACATTTCTCATTAAGTCAAGTCAAGTTCCTCTTTTTTGCCAATATGTCCCGATATATCATTCCCACTAACCGCAACCTGGTTGCGTGTCCTGGTCCTCACTGGTCCTCACTGGTCCTCACTGGTCCTCCCTGGTCCTCCCTGGTCCTCCCTGGTTCTCACTGGCTGGGGCTCCGCTCCACCCCCCTCACCGCTGTCATCAGATGGCTCTTGTAGGTCTTGCTGAGACCAGTCATCCAGAACTTGAGCAGTCTGACGTTGTCGTCCTCCCCGGGCCCCGTGGCCCCCAGCACGGCCAGCACCTTCTGGGTGTCCTCCCGCCCACGCCCGTCCACCTTGGAGAACTTAAAGAGCACTTTGACCTTACTAGAAAGAGGAATGAGAGGGGGGGGCAAAGAGAGAGAGAGAGAGAGAGAGAGAGAGAGAGAGAGAGAGAAAGTCAGGGATTTCTATTTATTATTCATTCCAAAATACTTAAAACTTACATTTTGTATGCTTTCCCCACTTCTATGTAGGACAAAAAGACCCCATCTACTCACTTCATCCACTCCTCCTTCAGACACAGCAGGCAGTGAGACACCACCTCCACAGACAGGTTCTCATTGGACAGGGCCACCTCCAGCTTATTCAGTAGCGTGGGACCTGGAAGGTGGCACATGGACACGCTCCCCATTTAAACTTCACTCTCTTCAGCACTGTAAGATACTCTGTAAGAGTATCCTACAGTAATACTTACTGTAAGATCTTTTACTGTAAAAACTCCCTGTTCCCATCACTTGATGATTTAGAGGATTAAAAAAAAAGCCACTGGGTTGGATTGAGCCGTGGGTGGATCTGTGTCATTCTTTTGATCCACATATTTCATTGGTACTTTGAACTGAGTAATGGCTCCAGTAAAACATTGGCGCAAGGTTTAATGATCACAATTAGTTTTCCTCATGAGGGGAAGCTAGTGGCGTGAAGAGTTACTACACCTCCACAAGACGCTCACAAGTTTTCCCCTCGTGCGATTCAAGCGCAGGTAACGGTTCACGCCGTAGTGTGTTCAGGGGGGGGGTCTTGCCTTTGTCCGTGGGCTGTACGTTGGCGCTGCTGCTGATGAACTGGTACACGGAGGCGATGTCATCTTCACTGACGGCAGAGTACTGCTGGCAGCTCTTCTCTGTGTGGGCAACGTCTACCAACATGGAGAACTCTGGAGGAGGGGAGGGAACCAATGTTAAAGCCAGCCACTGTTAGAAGGAGACTAAAACAACACACGGTGGGTGGTGGGGGGGGCTGGGGGCGGGCGGGGGGATCATCCAAGATCAACAAGCCCTTAATACCTGAAGAGCTCACATGGGCGGGGATGGTCACATCTGGGCTGAGGCCCAGGAAGTTGCATTTGTAGGCCTCCTCATACTGAGCACTGTAGGGTATCAAGCGCACACAGCCTACTGGAAGCAGGGCCTGAAACAACGTCACAAGATGGGATACACTTCAGGATACACTTTAAGATACACTTCAGGATACACTTTAGGATACAGTTTAAGATCCTCAGAGGGAGATTTTGTTTCAGACTCCAATGCTGTCACATATAGCTGCGTTACCTAAAACACATAACAACACAAATGCAGACAATGCACACGTATAGGACACAGGCCACATATACATACATACAACACACAAGAAACAAGTGCAATTCACACGCACACGCACACGCACACACACACACACACACACACACCTGTTGTATTACACCATGGTTCATGATCAGTAGTACTATTGCCACTTTGTCTGGCCCTCGGGGCATTTAGGATCCTAAATGTTAGTTTGGCATATACCTTCAGCACGGTGAAGGCAGACTGGATGAGCCCGGGGTCGGCCCCCCTCCAGATCACCTGGTTCCCCATGAGGACGTGCCACACCAGCTGACGGAACTCAGCCGCACCCAGCACCTGAAGACCCACACAATCAGCTCACACACACTTCCTGGTCACCTGCCAGTCATTGTTTCTCTGGGGAGTTTCTGTTTCGGTATTTCTGCGTTCCAGTGTGTTTGCCTCACGCTCTTCACTCGTCCATGAACTCCAAACTTTTGGCTTTACTCACATTTAAAATTAGCCATTTAATAACGTACCAGTGGTGAGGCTCAACTGCTTCCCGCGTTTCCCGTCTGGGATTAATGATTAACATCTTATCTCCTGTGAAGATTAAAGAGTGTTTGTTTACCAGTCTCAAATGCCTCAGGGATCGGAAATGTGGACCTGGAAACTCCACGGCTTGTCCTTCTTCACACTGGAAGTCAGATCCCAGCTCGCACTGCAGTGTGTTCAGCTGTAATCTCGGTGTGACCCCCTCCGCTCCCTCCCAGCAGCTGATTTCCTCCTCTTGTTCTGGGAGTGAAGTACAGACTTACATTAAAGCAGGTTACAACATAAAACAAGTCTCCCCAACCTGATTTACAGGCCGTGTTAGTTGTTGAAATGTACCGTTTGAAAGGTCAATATTCAATATTTTTACATTTTTTGAAACTATTACTTTTTATTCCATTAATTACACTTTGGGGGGTTATGATGAAATTGAGCTGAAATTATAAGATTACAACAAATATATGAGTCATAAAATATATACATATAATATATATATTATACATATACATAATATACATATAATATATACATAAATAACTATTTAAATGTAACTATGAAAGCCTAGCTGATTATTGCAAATTATAACAGCAGAAAAGTGATGATGCTGAAATGCTCTGTAATGAACAGATTTAGAGAAGGAAATTACAGAATCATATTAATACGATTCTGGAAAGATACAATTGGGGGACTAAATATAACTGCATCATGTGCTACAAGCCTAGACACGTCATTATGCAATGATGTGTCTAGAACGCAAGTTTCCTGAAAGCCCCATGGTTTCAGAAAAAACACCAGCTGTTTCTCACTGGTGTTTGCAACTACTTTGTCGTCCGAGCTAATGAATCATTATTCCGATTGAAACAACAGCTGCACAGAAGGGGGACTTTTCTTTGCATTTTGACCAAAAGGTCTGGTTGGTTAGGGGAATTTCCTTTAAATCCTATGAACAGCTTCTTTAAAGGTTGGGTACGCGATTAGCGAAACGCCAGCAGATTTTGAAAACACACAACTCAAATGGTCCTACCCCCTCTCCTTCAACGCTGACTCTGACTCC
>JAOPUA010000009.1:3527362-3539018 GCA_027122455.1 Trisopterus luscus | reverse complement strand
TTCTAAATAATACAATTAACAACCCCAGTTTAACAACAACCAGTCAACATAAAAATTTTTACTCAAAATTTTTTCACAAAACATTACCCCCCCCCCCCCCCATATATTTGCACCATATACAAACATAAATTGTATCGATTCCTTAAGGTTTACATTCAGTAGAAGCGAGGTTGTGCGACAGGTCAATGAGATGTCATGTGCAGGTCTTTTGTTTTTAACTAGTGGTGATAGATGATAGAGTAGAGCTGATTAGAGGTGAGTGCTACGACTTTGAAAGAACGTGTTTAGTTTGGGTGCAGTCCACCGAGAGGATAGCCAGGCGTCATGCTGATTACAGAAACACCGATTTCATTTGGACAATCTTCCTATACACAGTGCTAAATGTAGTTGTTCTGAATATGATGCAGTGTTATTATTAATGATTATTATAACTGTTATTGTTATTATTAACAATTATGTTATGATGTGATGTTCTTTTACTCGGTGGGATTTAAGTGTTTATTGTTTTTTAAAATAACTAGCGTTCTCACAAGTAGTTGGTTTTTGTTACATCTGATCATGAATCCGAGTTTTAAACAGACATTGTGAATCTCAACGCATGCCAGCCACATTTCATAACCAGGCATTGAAGATCTGCTCAGATGTAAAGCCAGCGATGGCGAGGGCCAGGCCCAGGGGGACGAGTAATGCCTAAACTCTGGCCTTATTAACTTTTTTGTGATGCTTAGGTTTTCCACTTTGGTACGAAATTGTCTGTTTAAAAAAAAGCACCTATATCCAATGCATGTGTGTTTATAAGGTTCTCACAAAGCCAGTGAAGGATACAGAATGGGAGTTAGGGGCCGGAAATTATGAATATGGCCTGATAAAGAGATATAATGAGATCTCAATGCCACTGAGCCTGACTGAATAAAAATGGGTTATACACACTACCCATGATGCCATAATGTATGTGTGTTAGGATGAATGTGGATTAGCCAGGTTGGACAGACCTTAATGGTAATCTGAATGTTTTGGGTACAGTGTCTTATTCAGGAAAATGGAACAGAGAGTGAACAGTAATATTAGATTTGTATTTTTAAATAAAGCCACAAATGGTCTGTAGCAAAGTCTGTAATATTACACAAGCCATATCCATCGAGAAGTCATCAAGATTTTATAAATGGTTAACCTAATTTGTGCAAGTATTGTATTTTGTATAGCTAGTACAATCAGAATATTTTAATGAGTTCTCTCTTCGACATTAATTTGAAGATTCAACATAGAGATGTGTCAGTATTTAATGAATTGTACAGTGCCAAATTCATTACATTTTTGTTGTCTTTTTTATTGTCATGGCCTATTATGTGGCAATAGGGATATGCTTTTTTCAGTATTGAAATCTTTAGCGTAGCCCAGACAAATTACATGACTTTCCAGAAAGAAATGAATGAATATGGTTTATGTAACTGCATAGCCATTATGAATTCATTCATTATAATAATTGTTCATGGTGAGTTTAATAATAACCTATATTTGACCGGAAATTGTAAAGATAGTGTTGGACATTGTCCCACAATGATTATCATGAATCTGTGTTCATGACTACAAAAATTAAACTAAACCTTTTTGTTTTTTCTGAACGCATTGACCCCCTTGATTATAACAGTGACTTATAAATAATTTGTATAATAAAGTTGGTGGAAAACTACTATTATTCATGATGGAATCTTATTTTTCATACACAGGCCTATATTTAAATGTAAATATGTGTCAACCATTCTCCATCAATGGCCTATATTTGTTATGCAACAACTATTTTATCTATAACAGGAAAACAACCTACCATAAATAGATAGGTTTACCTAAAATAGTCTACATTTAGGCAATTACCATCTATCAACAAACCATTACCTAATGATGATTTCCCGGCCAGCATCTACTTGTATTTTTGTATTTTGTTGAAGAAGCCCATTGGCAATTAATAGGTATTCTTTTTCAGTTGCTTCCACCAGGAACGTGGAAGAGGCAGCACAATGCTATTTTAAATTTAACCAACTAATGTGTGATCTATTGAATTCCCACTATCGTTAAAAGCAATAGGCTACAATATAATTGAGTTAAGTATCGTCCATTTGGCCAAAAATGGAATTAAAAGAATGAGACAATCTCTATACCATGTCAGAGAAAGTTGCATCGGGACCATTCTACAGGTATAACAATTAAAATGAACAGACTCTTATTTATCAATGAATCGCATCACATGGAGACGGTCCAGGTTACAGAACGTCCGCGTGCGGTACGGGGCTACCCGGAAATATTACCGAGGCCGGAAAGGGCCAACGGCGAGCCCACGTCACTCACTTTACCCCAATGGTTATTATTGCGGACTATCAAAACTGTTTTTGGTCGACGAAACAACACTACCGTCCGCTGTTTTTCCCACACTTCCGCAGACACATGTCGATGAAAGCGTCCGAGCGGCCGCGGACGGCGGGTCGAGCGGAGTGAAGCGTCTCTTCCGGCGCTCAGCATCAGGCCGGCGGGGGAGAGCGGCGCGCGGACGGGCGGAGGACGGGGAGCAGCGCGCGGACGGGAAGGAGGACGGGGAGCAGGACGGAAGGCGTGACGGGCCTCATCCATCTCGATGCGTAGGTAAACATTTGCAGAATATACGTTACGCGGATATATGGCGTCAGCACAGCACGACGGTCCATTAGTCCGACTGAGGTTGTTTTTTATTACAGCGGATGGGAGCATTGGCCTGCGTTAGCTCTGCTCTGTTGTAGGGTTTAGACGATAGCCTGTGACATCTTGCATGCGGTTGAAATAAAAACCTAAAGCATACACTGGTGGTGCAAAGTAAGATGCTTGTAAACAACTGTGGAGTTTTGCATAGTGAACCGATTGGACGAGTGCGCTTCCACGACCGCATGCATGCATTGCAAGTGAGTGTGTTGGTGTTGTTTACACTGTACACCCGTTCATACAGATGTGAATGTGTTTTTCTTCTTCAGGATCGCGCATTTCCATTAAAATGAGAGGCAATCCAATAGGTGATAACACATCCCCGTCCTCGGCCAGGGGACTCGTCAACACTGTTACTTTGGATTGAGGTACACGGTAAGGATATCAAAGGTGAGCAAATCGCGTTGTTTATAAGGCAATCTACATTAGAACCAATAATTGTATCTACATGCAACAGCAATTTGAAGTTTGAACGGTTATTGTCTTAAACGTATTAGGATTTGTGTTGTGTGTTTTCAGTAGTGTTTTAAGTGGTCAGGTTTTTTGTTACGTTTGTTTATAACATGATGTTAATAGGCTATGATTATGATATTTCTATTTTTGATCAGATTTGGTGTGGTGCAGCTCATACGAAATTGAATTCAACATTGTTAATTTGACTACCCACTAATGACAGCCTATTCATTTAAAACTTGAATTCAAACCCATATAATCCAAAAATCATGTTTTTTTTGTATCACTATTTTGTAAGTAATGACATTTGTATTACAACTCAATTCTTATCCCCAAGCAGAAACATTTCTGAACATATGGGGAAAGTACAAATAAACTAACTGTTTTTCACATTTCATGATTAATAAAAAACAAAAAATAATAAATGTCTGTAATTTGAGGATGAACAGTTTGTTTGAGTTTTTTTGCTTTATTAAAATGTATTCGTATTGATGATTGGAACACACATAATGCTAAAATAAAGAATAATTTGCCAAACAGTGACAAGCTGATATACATTTTTCCATATTAGTAACATTCAAAATCCCCTTGCAATAAGTCTTCTCTCTCTCTCTCCCTTTCTCTCCGTCTCTATCTCGGTCTCTCTTTCTCACTGCATAATAGCTTAAGAAGATACAAAATTGTGTTGTTTCTTATGTTGTTCATCATGTTCGCATACTATTGGTAATGGTGGACCACACCATCACCATTATTAAAGGCAGAAAACGGGGAGATAGGTAACACGTTCAATGGATAATAATACAATAAGACCACGGAAAACAATCGATTATGATGATTTTGAATGAAATAAACAAATGGATATTGGTTGAAGTTGATGGTAGCAATAAATGAACAGCTTTTATTATAAAATAAAACTTTATTTATTTATCTGAGACGGAAAATGAGTGATGTGCCATTCGGTGGTGTTTCATTCTAAAGCTTCTCGCGATACCAAAAGTGCATACATAGCATGCCTCGAACCCCTCAGCCTGTCAGTGTCAATCAAACTCAATACAGTTTGTTACAACAAGTTTGCATGGTGGAAAAGTACATCACAAAAAAAAGGACCTCAACCTAGAGGTGAAATTCAGTGTTTTGTGAATTACTGCACTGCTTGTTATGCTGTTATTATGAAATGATTCTGTTGGACGGCCTATTCTTTCAATGTGTCTTTAGCAACGTGTAATGACGATGGAAACGTATCTAAGAATCACAGATTCAACTTAACCAAGTACTTTTAGATAACAATTACACAAAATAGTACAAAAATAGTGAGTACAGTATGAACGGTTTATTTAAATACTAAATGGTTTGAGGTCAGGATACCCAGAGTATTCCCCAAGCTACGACAGATGGTTAATTTCTCTTAGCAGTGAATAACCTTGGCCTGATTAACACATTCCAATAACACGTTTTTACATAACAAGAATTAGTAAAATGGAGCCAGATAATCAAATATGACTAAATGCTAAAAATGGTTCTGGTCAAGGTATGTTTTATGGATATCTGGCAGGTGAGTAGCGTTGTTTGCCAATTCAAATAAAAAAATGAATATGCTGTCATAATAGGCTGTTGGAAATGTGGATATCTTGCTATGTGTTATAGAAAATATGTGAAATGGCTTTAGGATAATTTGTGACTCGTTTCACTGTTCCACCCTATGATTTTATCTGCCTCGCATTTGTCTTTTTGAGCTATAGGAACCATCTGGCAGAATGGAGATGGTGACACTTTCCTGGATGAAGGAAAACAATGGATCTGAACACCCTAACCAGTGTAGAAAAACTGCCTAAAAAAACATTGTGTGCTATTTTGCAATAATCTGTCCAACTCAGTCAAAGACCTCTTAAGTCCCCTACAGACACTATAAACCCAAACAAGTCTCTTAGACGTGTCCCCTCTCCTTTTGAATGGAGAGTGAGGGCAGCGGACGTTCTGGAGGAAGTAGCAGCAGTCGAAGCAACCGTCCAGGAGCTAGTAGCGGCAGTGTCATTGGGAGGAGCTTAGATTCAAGCCGAACAGACTTCAGCTTTTCCAGAGGAAGTAGTAACCTAGCATCCCCGTTTGGACGCAGCGCCTCCGTTAGCAGTGGTGGGATCATCGTCGCCGGGCCAGGCGCAGGAGGTGTGGCCCCGACACCCCCATGTGCCAGTGAGTGGGAAATGTTCCAATTTGGAAAATACAATTTGGACATTATAGAGATGTTAAGTGGGCACCAGGCCCACCAGTTCAAAGGCCTTGGTCTAGACAGACAGCTGCAGCATCAACAGCAAGTTCAACTGCACCAGCACCAGCTTCAACAGCAGCAGCAACAGGCTGAGTCTTCTGGGGCACTTCTTTCCGGGCTGGGCTTGGGCCCCCTCCAGGGGTCCAGAAGCAACGCCTTTTCCGATTCTGCATCCATTTTTGCCAAGATGAGCGGCCCCCCTCCCCCACCCCTCCAACAACAGCCTTCCTCATCCCAAAGCTCCCGCTCCAAGTCCAGTAAGATGAGCGGCAGCAGCTCCAGCCACTCTTCCGGCTACCCACAGTTCCTCCGCTCCTTCCATCCTTCTGAGAGCCCACTAGCACAGGAGCAGCTGCACCCCGGTGTGAGCCGCTTTGAGCACTTTGCTGGGGGAAGCAGTGCTGGTGGGAGTTCCGGGGGTTTGGGAGGGTTGGTAACATCTGCACCTCCACCCCCCCCTCCCCTACATCCCGGCCTTTCTGTCCCTCAAGCATCCCCTGGCCCCTCTTCCTCTTCTCCGTCACCCTCTAGCTCTGTGGCCACCTCTAACAACCCTTCGAGCAGCAGTGCAGTCAGTACACTGGGGCATCAGCTAGTCGGGACACAGTCTGATGCACGCAGCCTTCATCAACAGTTCAGTTGCATGCTGGCAGCTAATCAGTATTTCCTTTCTGGGGTGCCTGCCAATGCTAGTTTAGAGCAATTTCTCGTTCAACAAGGCACCCACAACCACCTGGGGATAGGTTTAAGTCAGTCAGGTGGGGATTCTAGTTCCGGCCTTGCTCCACCGCCAGCTTTGCATTCTTCACACTCCCACGGGCACTCTACTCCCCAGCCACAGCCGCCCCCGCAGCAGCCTCCACTGCAACAACAACTGCCACCCCACAGCCTGTCCCATCCTCACTCTCACTCTCATCACCACCTCCACCCCGTTTCCCAGCCATCTTCCCTGAGTGGTTTTGACTTCCAGGGCATCCCGGTCCTCTCCTCTAATCAAATAGCGTCCCTAATGCAGCAGGAAGCTGGCTTGCCCCTCCCCTTACCACTTCATTTGTCCTTGTCAAAAGATGATGGTAAAGGGGAGAACAGTGGCGGGGGAAGCGGTAGCAGCAGTAGGAGGAAGAAAGCGATGGCAGGCTACTTACCCCAGAGGAAATCTGATAATGCTAGTAGTAACAGCAACGGTAGCCACGGGCATAGCAGCCACGGGGGGAACCCTAATGCAAGCAGTAGTGGAGGAGGGCTTAGCCATGGTCAACCACCGGCATTAATTGGAGTAGGGGTCGGAGGGGAGAACCCCTCCCTCCATGCATCCTCTTCCTCATCATCTGTAGTTTCTTCTTCTTCTGCCCCCTCTTCTACCGTGGCCTCAGTGCTGGTTAATAATAATTCACACCTTTCCAAACGAGATAACCAAGGCCCATTGCACCACAACACCACGCAGCCTGAAGAAGACTGTGTCTACAACTGTGGGGAGTGCAACAAAAGCTTTAATCACCTGTCGAGCCTTCGGAGGCATCTGCGCATGCATGAACCGACAGCAGCAGGTACAAGCAATACATCTGGAACCGGCCCAAATCCAATTCACATCAAAGCACAACTAGACCCAAGCCTTCCCCACTCCACACAAGACACGGCGCCGCCCTCTGTCAACTCCTGTTCGAGCCCAGATAAGTTGTTTAGTTGCTCTGATTGTGGCAAGGGCTTTAAAAAGAAGGGACACCTGCTGCAGCACGGGGTGATCCACTCTTCGGCCCGCCCCTATGGCTGCTCCACCTGCTCTCGTGCTTTTAACCGCAGAGAGTCCCTGACTCGTCACGAGAAGATTCATGAAGAGAAGCCATTCAGATGCCCAGCCTGTGGACGCTCCTTTAGGGAGAGCACCTCCCTCCTCAACCACGCTGCCTCGGGAACGTGCGGCAAGCCAGGTAGGGGTCCCAAACAGAGGTGTGACAAGACAGGCCCGGATGGGAATGACCGACTGGGTGGCAGTAGTGAAGCGGGAAGTAGAAGTGGCGAGAATTACCAGGTGAACAGAGGTGGGATTTATGGGAAAACTGAAGAGGATGACGGTGTCATCGTGGTAGGTGAAGGGGAGCCAAAATCTGGGCTAGTCTGTGATGGCCTATTTCAATCTGGGAGGGGAGGGAATCCAAATGAGAGGGACAGAGGAGATGGTAAATATCCCTCTGACTACTCTCGTAATCGTTATACAGGTTACCATGATGACCACCATTCTCAAGGTAACCCCTCTCCGTGCTACTCGGGTGCCTCCCCATGTGGGGGTGGGATGGGAGGCCCCGCACTGCGAAAGGCACCCTTGGCCCCAACTTTGCATCCTCATCCCCCGAGTCAAAGCCAGCATCACCATCAACAACAACAACAGCCACATCTGCCCCTGTCCTCTCTGCTAGATGACTCAGAAGACGATGTGACCAGTTCCGTCAATCATGCTATTTCTGCCATAACAGCAGCTAGCAGCAGCGGAAACAGGGGTGATGACCGGGGAGATATAATTGGGGGCTTGTTAGGGGGTCTAGGCTTAGGTCCCCTGGGCTCACCATCGTCTACGTCTGGTATAGATAAAAGCTTCAGAGGTGGGGGGAATCAGGGGCACATGAACAGTAACCCACAGAATGCAATTGTCAAACCAAAGCGTCCCCGAAAGCCGCGAGCCAAAAAGGATCCAAGCGCTCCCGGTCAACCTTCTAAACGCAGGCAATATACCCCCAGATCCGGACCCAGCGGTCTCCCCCGTCCTTATCTCTGCAGTGTCTGTGGCAAGGGATTCGCCCGCCGTGAGACTCTACGGAGGCACGACCGCGTGCATACCGGTGAGAAGTCTCACCACTGCTCTGTCTGCGGAAAATATTTCAGAGAGGCCTTTCACCTGAGCAAGCATCAAACAGTTCACTCTGGGGCCAAGAATTACAAATGCGCAATCTGCGGGAAAGAGTTTGGCTACTCCCAAAGCCTTAGGAGGCATAACAAGCTCCACCAGAAAGGGGAGATAGATGAGGTGCCCACCACACCAGCTGGGGAGACTCTGAACAGCTTTAACCCAAACACCCAGTGTAGCGGGTCCCAAGACGGAAGCCAGAATGAGGCAAACACCTCCTCCTCCTATTACTCATATGCTCAAGATATAAAGCCTCAAGGCTCCGACACCCAACCCCCACCCCGTCTCTACACCTGTGCTATTTGCTGGAAGTCATTCCGCCATCACTTCCATCTGACTGCCCATCACCAGACGGTGCACGAAGGTGGAAGCGAGAAATTATTCTGCTGTGAGGTGTGCGGTAAGGCCTTCGCTTATTCCAACAGCCTCACCAGACATCGTCAATCGCAGCACGGACTGACGCGCACCGAGCAGTCCAACCCGCGGGAGGGAAGCAGCGGGTCGGCCGACAGCCGAGGCGGGCCTGACGTGGGTCAGTCCACCTCGGAGAGCGAGGCCGCCACCAACGTGCTGTTACAAATGGCCCCGTCCGCTGAATCACACGGAGGACACGGCGTCGTGACTCACGGTCATCCCCAGGCCGCCCCGCATCCCCCCGCCGGGTACTCTCCTTTGTTTTACGACGCCGCAGCCACAGCCCAGCCCCCGGCCTCTAACGCCCTGCCTTACTCCCAGCCCCTGCCCCCGAACTCCACCATCATCCCCACCCAGCACCAGCACTCCCCGGCCGGAGTCAAGGGGGAGCACATCTACCCGGCGGGCTCGCGTAGCCACACACTGCACACCACCGCCCCGTTCCAACCACTCACGGAGCTCCCTTCCACCGAGCATCACCACCTCCATCATCACCATTCACATCACCATCATCATCAGCATCATAATCATCCCCCCCTCAGTACCCACCAGCCCCACCAGCCCCACCAGCACCATCATGAGCCCAGCCTCCAGCCTTCGCCCGAGGAAATAAAAAGGCTCCCAGCTAAAAAAAAAAACTCCCTCCAGCGGGGAGAGATGGGAACCAAATGGGGGGCGTCAGATACAGCTCGAGGTAAACGGAGCACCAAGGGGAGGAAGACGGGGTCAGACACAGGACTGCGGTTAAAAAATAAAAAGCCAGGCACTTTACTTTTAAAGATTCGACGAGGGGGGGAACACGGAGCGGGAGGCTACGAGCTCGTCACCACAGGGGGAGCCAAGGTGCAGATCATGAGGTCCCTTAAATCTGTCAAGAATTTCACCTGCCCAATATGCCCCAACGCAAGGTTTACTTATCAAGCAGGGCTGCTGGTTCACAGGGCTCTCAAACACCCACAGAAGGCCTTGTCCCCCCAGGAGCGTCTGCAGTGTAGCGTGTGTGGGAGGCAGTCGCCCGGTCCTCTGGCTGCCTTTATCCACCGAGCGACCCACCGTGCCAAAGGGTCGTTCTCCTGCCGCCGCTGCTCGGCCTGCTTCTGGAACTCCACGCTCCTGGACCGGCACAGAGCCTTCTGCTGCCGCCGAGCCACGGGGCCCCAGGGGGGGGCCACTATCAGCCTGAAGCCGTCCAAAATGGCGGCGCAGAGAGGGAACCAAGAGGAATGCAGCGAGAGTTCATACCAACCGGAAGTGTACGGATACTAAGAGAGAGTATCTTGACAAGTCGCCGACAAAAACACAAAGGACGTACGGGAATTGTTAAGGGAGGGTGGAAAGGGAGATCAGAGGAGCAGTTGCCTTTGGAGAGCTGTTGCACTTGCCTGGTTTCTGTATCGACGATAACACTGGAGTGTGTTAATAACTACTGTAGAGCATCCTATAAAAACGTCACTTACAATTCTTCCAAATTGTATTGGAAGTGGTTTCAAATAAGTGACTTTTTCCATAGGAACATTAACCCCTTAAGTGCATTGCCACTATGCTTGGCTGACACTGTGCTGTTACTAGAAAAGTTTTGAGTGACATGACCTGCTAATGTATTTCTCGTCTCCAAGTCCTCACTAGCATCCCTTCTACACATTTTGCTGTATTATAACTGTCTCTGCGGTGTACCTTAACTTGTTGTTCTTCCTTTAGAAGCTCTGAGGATTTTCTTAAAAAATGTAAAGTGCATTAACTAGAAGTAGGGACGTTGGAACAAATATATTTGTTGATAGAGTCAGCTTGTTGGTGCATGTTTGTTCTCTGGTTGAGGTTGTGAAATCCCACCTGTGATGATGGTTTATTCTGTACATCCCTAAAGGTTATTAGTATCAACTTTTTTGAAGAGTGCTAATTCTCTAGAATCATGATCACGAGTAGCGTGAATTAGTAGGCGGTATATGGACTCCTGCTAAAATGAAACTTAACAAAAAGCCTTGCTTTCCATGTCACTCTCTTTAGTTTGTTTGAGATGTTATAGCTTTTATACCAAGAGATTGAAAACAGGCTAAATACGTCTACTTATTTTATCAGTATGGTCTTTTTAGCCGTGATTGTCTCTACTGCACAGTAGACATTAAGACAAGGACCTATCATAGAAGCAATGTATGATTACATGTATGTATGTATGTATGTGTAACTCAATCAGTCGACATGCCTCTCATGTATAACTCCCTCTGTTAAATCCTGCAATCATGTTAAGCCTTGTTTTGTTCCAAACAAAATCGTTTTGTGTACATTACGTCACTTTATTCACATTTGTAATGTTCACACCCTTCTAAAGCCTTGTTTTTTTCTTCTAAAGAAAAAAAAGATAGTTCCAAGTAGATTTATATCACTTTATTTACTGAGTAGTTGATTATATTTCAGCATTAAATAAACCATGAGTGTTCTCAAGTGTTTCCAATGTGTTCATAATTTAAACTGAGATATTGTTGCTCTAACAATGCGACATTAGGCTCGGTATTGAATACAATTGTGTCACAGAAGTGTATTTTACTGTTTGATAATGTAGTGGAAATATCAATAAATACCATTTGAATACAGTATTTAGGGAAATGTCATTGGAGAGATGTATAATCATGAGTAACTTTGTTTATGGGGCTGCAACGTATATTTTCAATATGTGTGAGTGCTTACGATATGAAATATGTGTGCAATCCCTCACTTGTAGGCTATATAAATGCCACAAGATGGCAGTAGGTAGTTCATTTCTGCCGAGTCTACTTGTGTGGTTGAGCATAGCAGTCACATGTATTTCACACGGAGTGGGGGCGGGTGTGTGTGTGTGTGTGTGTGTGTGTGTGTGTATGTGTGTGTGTGTGTGTGTGTGTGTGTGTGTATGTGTGTGTGTG
>JAOPUA010000009.1:3224890-3240951 GCA_027122455.1 Trisopterus luscus | reverse complement strand
GCTGTGATAGTTAGTTAGTTAGTTAGTTAGTTAGTTAGTTAGTTAGTTACCTGTGGTGTACGCCTCCACCCGTTGTCGTACCTGTGGTGTAGGGCTGTGATAGTTAGTTAGTTAGTTAGTTAGCTAGTTAGTTAGTTACCTGTGGTGTATGCCTCGCTGTTGTTCTGCCCGCAGTTCTTCATCTTGACGGGCGACAGGCAGAGGGGCTTCACCACCTTGTGGGTCCCCTCTGCCCAGTACGAGGTGCAGAGGGCCAGGATGGAGAACACCAGAGCCAGGGTGGTCAGGGACAGGGACAGCAGGGAGCGGGAGCGGCGTGACATGCCCTCTAGCATGGCCGCGCACCGCTGTGGGGTTGGGGGGGGGCAGGTGGTGGGGGTGAAGAATGAACAGGGGAAGAATGAAAGACAGAAAGAAATGAGGGTCTGGTAGTCCAGCTAGGAGCAGCGGGGGGGGGGGGGGGATGTGATGAGACAACGCCGTGTGAGCAGGCTTGGGTCTGAACTAAATAAGAAGATGCAGAGATGATACGAGGGCACCGAGATGATATAACAGCTCAACGTTGGAGGCAGTAGGGATTAGGAGAGCCAGGAGGGACGGGATAAGAATGGGTTAGGTTCTAACACATGTGGCCTAGAGACGGACGGCGCAGAGGCACGAACACACAGGGAGGACTGGGCGTGCTGGGTGGTCCCGCATTGGGGAAGGCGGCAGGATGTGAGGGCATATGCTGTCTGCAGAGCTTTGCTCTTTGATCCTGTCAAGGGTCACCACGGCGACGATGTGGCCAGCCATCCCTGGAACGCAGCATCCTCTCAGCCCACCCCAGTCAAGCCAGCTAATATCCGTCGTTTTGTGCCGCTAATTCAACTGGGATGTTAATCAATCACAAGCTTTGCTTCGACCGATTGAATGTGCTCATTACAAGGATTGGGTCCAGATTGTCGCGACTGTCGATTTCATTAGTTGCGCAAAAAAAAAAGCAAAGCTCCACCAGCGCGGTCTCCACAGAAAGGCGTCGGGTTCTGCTTGGTCTTGAGGTCGGGGTCATGATTCTGGCCCGGGTCACATGACGGCTCCCTCCATCTGTGGGCGGATGTTGGTGAGGAGGCGTTCCAGGGCATCAGTAATGCACACTGTCCAGTGACCTAGGTTCAGAGCCGTGCTCTCCCAGATTAAAGCTGCTGGCCCAGCCCTGCCTCTCATTACGGAGGCTCCTTGACTAAAACCTCAAGTTGTAGACAAGATGGAGGCGGTAATAAACAAGAGATTACTTTTTTTGATGAAATTATGGATAAGCCTCGATTCTAAATGAAATTTTTGCAAGTAATCCCCGTAAATCAGCTTTGGTCTGTTTGTGGTAGGTGTGTTGTCGTGCGACACCCACTCTAAAACCCTCCTCCGTCCAGTCCCTCTCTCTCTCTCTTTCTCTCTCTGTGTCATACGAGGGCTCGCACGTCCCCAGCCCCTGAAATGCAACAAGACCATAGGTTAACCGGCTATACTGAGCTCTGTGGAACAATGTAGAAAGTTGACCCCTGGTCTCAGCTCACGTGCATGGCATGACACGCCTCACACACACACAGGCTGCTGTTGATGCTGAGTGTGTACGTTTAGAATTCACATTGACATGACAGGACATGGAATCCTATGTGGAGGATAGTCATATAATTACATAGTGACCACTAAATCACCATGATGAACTAGTTTACTTCCTCAACTAATTACACCTTATTAATAAATATATTCAGATAATCAAGTTGATTGAAGAAGCCAGATGTATGCTAAAATACATTAAAAGTTCATGTTTCAATTAAATTTTATGGTGTTGCATTTGTAAGTGTTTGTGCAAGTCCTTTGAATACCAGTAGTCAATCTCTGTAGAAATAAGTGCCTACCTGTTTTTAAAAAGACGTCTCAAGCCATATAGTCTTTTCGGTGAGCAGCAGGAAATCCTCGCTTTTTATACCACCATGGGTCCTCAATACAAAATGGCAAGAAGATTTACTGAGAAAGCGTTTATGTCCAGTCCTCCATCACCCCCAGTAGAAACATGACTTGCTCCTCATCCTAGACTTGTTCTTGTTCCATCCATACTCCCACCATCAGCATCAGCCGGGTCCACTACCTCTCTAGATGCACATCCTCCGCTCTCCCTGCGTCAGGACCCTGCCAAAGGGGTGTCCGGCTCAACTCTTTTCAGTCTTTCTTGGAATTAAAGTCCCATCCCTCTCCTGAATGATGTAATCCCTCCTAGTCCATCTGGTGATGTGCCGCACTGTGCCCTCACCTCTTCTCCCCTTCCTGTAGCTTTACCTCCAGTGGAAGTAACCTAGGAGCATGGGACACTTCTACTTGTTCTGTTCCCGGGTTGGCAGTTGAAGAAACTGAAATTATACAGTGAAGTATTGCTTGTTGATGCCTCTGCCCACCAAATCTGTGCCAGCAGAGTGCAAATCCAAATCCCCACTAGTCCAATGATTTAAGTTTATGTGTTTTGGGTGCCAAATCAGTATTCTACAAACAGGAACGAGAAAGAGACATTGGGTTTAAATAGTAACAATATTTATTTACAATGTTATGTACAAAAACCAACCAACCTCAGAAATAAATTGCCAAAGAAAAAAAAAAAACTTTATAATTTGTTGTTCTAGTATGTATACCTTGGTTAACAAAGTGTTACAAGTTAAATGAGGAACCAACATCGAGTTCAACAAAAATTTTAACCCCAGGCTTGGGATTTACAATAATGTAGAACCAGCTTTCCATCACTGCCAAAACACTGCAAAATAGAACAGGGGAGAGATTGGACATCTTTTTGTGAAAAACACACAGAGCACACATTAGATCCATCCTTGAACATAAAAAATACTTTTCAGTATTAACACATTAACTAACCTAAATATTACTTTATATTTAACTCACAACTAGACCCAAGAATTTACATTGTAATTTTTTTGATCTCTGTAGCCACTGTTGTGATGACATGTGTATGATTCAACATATATCCCGTTTATCATTTTACTATTCAGAAACATCTTAACCATAAACTATCAATGTCTGAACAATGTATACAACTTTGAAATGGGTTAATTTAAGTCTGTAAAAGGGTGCTGTAGTTTACATTCCAGAGCGTTAATTTGTGTCATTTGTTAGAAACACCACAGACATCCAACAGCTATTAGTGAGTGAAAGACTCTGGTATAAAGGTTTGTTTAAAGGTGATTTCAAAATGAGGCCTGGTTAATTTTTCTAACAGTGCTAACCCTTCCAAGATTGGTTCCGGAATCCATCTAGCCTGTCAATCACATACGCACACACAGCATAATCATAGCTCCAGCATTATCATAGCTCCAGCACAGGTGGGTGGATACAACACTTCTGACTAGCAGAGAAACATAGGGAGGGAGGGATTCTGCTCTCTTCTACTCTCTCTCTCTTTACACCTATCAAAGCATACAGGGCCTTTAAGGAACTTTCAAAAGGGGATAGTTAAGGTCAGACTTGCTCACATACAGCACCCCCTACTGGTCTTTCCAAGATCTAACATAATAATGTCACAATAATCGTATTATAGTATAAGACTTCCTGGCATGAGTTGGTGAATAATAATTGGTGAATAATAATGTAGGACAGCACCAGTGTCTCTGACTTGAATTTGAATTGTCCTGAACAGAGTCTTCCACACAAATGTGTGTGGTATGCAATGCTTAAGGCGCTTTTTGCACTGCTTATTTAGCTTGCTTTGCTCAGGAATAATGTTAACCATCACAGGAACTGTTACTGGCACCATCTAAGCATCGTATGAGAGCATTCTAACAAATGACACATACCAATGTGAATGAATAACGGTTCTATTTCCAGTACTCACTTCGAATAGCACGCCGACTTCCTGGTCAGGCGATGGAGAAAACGATTGGTTGACATAAATGAACTGAAAAGTGTTCAGCAATAGAAATGTATTAAAAACAAAGACAAAGCCATGTTTACCACATTTGGACATTGGAGAATAGGCAGAGAGATGAATTCAGTCCTCACCAGCTGTTCATTGGGGTCAAGTTTGAGGAACTTTACAATGAACTCAGAAAGGGATTGTATAGTCCTCCCCTTCTCCATAGCCCACTTCTTGGTCTTCATTATGGGTGTGTCCCCTACTGCCTTCAACAGCACGTCAACTGAAGAAAGAGATGGAACATTATGGGGATTAAAACCACAGGTAGCATCCACACTACCACAACAGATTGGGTTAGGGTTGATTCCAGCTGTAACCTGACATAACATAATCACAAGCACTAGGCCCAATACCCCACATAGAATGTGTTTCTTAATCTCAATTATGTAATAGCATTAGGAAACGGGTTTGAAAAGTAGCTTGCCTCATTTATTCTGCTCGACACCGTCCATCTTACCCATAGACTGTAAAATATAGATCTTACCGCACTAAGCTCCTAAATAAGACGTAAGCCATGTCAACAACATGCTAGCATATGCGGAACTAGCTACATGTAGCATTTAGCATCTGCCAGTGTAAACTATTTTCCTCTTTTTATGTCATGCACTTATATTCCCATACTTTTTTTCTTCTGGTCAGATGTGGCCGAGTCCCCCGCAGTGGTGGCCTGCGGGGCCGGAGGCTCCTCGCTGTGGGACTCGGTCGGGGACTCCGCATGGTCAGACATGTCAGGGGTCTGAACCATAGGTCTGAACCACAATGAGCTGCTGCTGTAAGGCCCGCCTCCTGCCGTGTATGTTGTGTGCTACAATATGATTCGCTAGTTGGTCATTCCGTCAAAGAAATGATGGATATTATTTGTTCGCACAACTGCCACTCTACAAATAGCCCTCTGTTGAATAGCTGTTTTGGGTGGGATTTGAAAACGTTTCTAGTTAAAGAAAGAGTGGGTGCAACTGAGGAGAGATTTTAACTCTTGTTTCTTTATTCATAAGAGTTCAATTTGAGCTAAATAACCAAATGAATAACATGTATTTAGTAACAAATGAATAACAACAAAATTATGAAGCTATCTATAATTACCACTTTTCAATCTACCCATGGCATAAACATTCATTTTAAGAAGTGTTATTGTTACTACGATAAGAAATTGTCTTATCGTAGTAACAATCCCCAATGTGCACAACATTGGACCTGCTGGAGAAGGGAACAGGGCTTCATATGGCGTCCTTCAGCATACATGCATGGTTTATGTTTTTTCCATTTCTACATATACTTTGCAGCTACGGTTTGTTTTGCTCCTGTCGGAGCGCATCCAAGGCCTTTACATTTCATTTTTACATTTTATGTTTGTGCTGAACTGCTCTGCACTATTGCTGATATCGTTACAGCTGTACCGCTTTGTTTCTGTCACCGAACTGCATAGGGTTTATGTTGATGTTGTTTGTTTTGTTTATTTGTTGTTCACATGTCTTGTCAAGAGAATATTTCCTCGGCAAGGTTTAAGGTCAGCACCCTTTAGCCAGGTCACATTCTTGTATGTCTCACTGGATAAGGTCATCCAAGTAATCAGATTACCACCCTCATATCTAATTAAACGATCCTGCAATTGTTTTACCTTGTCAAACTACATCTGAATGAGTCAACCTTTTTTTTTCTTCTTCTGTTCAAACCAGAAAAGAAGGGACGAATGAAGAAGGAACTGGTTCTGCCTTTTCTGCTGTTCCAAGCACTAAGCATACTGTCTGCCCCACCAAAAACATTCATCTCAAGTTCTGAGAGGTGTGGCCAGGAACTCAGGGGCAGGGCCCAGGGTCTGGTGTCACCCAAAGGGAGGAGAGTGTGACGTTATTCTGGGACAGACTGAAAAAAAGGGAGGGGTTGAAGAGAGGGAGGGAGAGAGAAAAAGGAAGCTGCCTGCGATAACTTTTTTGGTTTCTTGAAAGTAAAACAAACTTTCGAAAAGCGAAAGCATGACAAGAAGCCAGGCACAGGTCGACTGCCTGGGAACCGAAGAGATTTGAGAAGTTCCGAAGAGGGATTTATCAGCTGACACTTGATTCGTGCAGATCTGATGACATCAACATCAAATATTATCACAGTGTGAGGCCTTGGGCCTTGTGTAATCACAAAGAGGTATGGGTCACGCCTTCTCACAACAAATGCTGCATAGCTGAACTACGTGTGGAGTTTGTACTACGAGTTTAACTCCGACCAGTGATAACCCTTGTCTTGTTAATGTAACATTTTCAAGTACAGTGCAAATCCTCTTTGGGTGTCAACTTACTGTCTTGTAAATGACACCAACTGGAACAATCGTATTGGCTGATGGTATAGGATTACAGGGGAGAGGGGGATCCTTCCCGCTCCATTTCATGCTCAAAACAAAGTAAACAGACTTGTTGAGACAGACCTTATCTGACCTCCTGTAGGGGCAAAACAACATCATGACGACGGACCTGGACTCCAGTCTGACCAGCATAGACTGGCTGCCCCAGCTGGGAGTCAGCAGCCTGCGATCCGGCCGGGACAGAGGAGTGGACAGGGACAAGAAGAGAGACAGAGGGAGGGAGAGAGGAGACCTGCTGCCCCCCGTGCCCTCCCCATCGCCCTGTAACTCCAAGGGGAAGCCCCCCCACAGCTACGCCACTCTCATTGCCATGGCGATCGCATCTGCCCCTGAGAAGAAGTTGAGTCTGAATGACATCTACACCTGGATCAGTGACACCTTCCCCTACTACCACCGGGCAGGCCGAGGCTGGAAGGTCAACATTTGAATGAATTATGTGTTTTCAATACATTACCTTTGTGATTCTTGTGTAATAATCTTTGGATAGGTTTCAAACTGTTTTCTTCTTGTGCTGAACACACAGCTTGACTAAGCTCTGATTTGATGGGGGAATGCTATGAATTCTATGATTAATTTTATTTGTCCCCAACAGAACTCCATTCGGCATAACCTGTCTCTTAATAAATGCTTCAGGAAAGTTCCCAGACCACAGAGTGACCCTGGCAAGGTGAAGATCTATTTGTAATACTATTGTGTCTCTGGGTTTAACAGTGGTCAAAATGATAAAGCAGGGCATACTATACCTTTATTTATTATCCTGTAATTATTCATCCGGTTTTCCTAGGGTTCCTATTGGACGATGGATGGACCCTCAGAGGTAAATCAAGCGAGGGTGCCCAAACGGCCATATCCAGAAGAGAATGAAAAGGTAAGGGACAACGTTTGTCTTTAAGAGACTAAGTCATGTGACCGGCCTACTCATTTGCTTATTCATTGACTTCCTCTTACTTTGACTATCTCTCTATCGCCCTCCAGGTCCTTCATGTACCTGTGACGCAGGCAGACAAAACCACCTCACCCGCAGAGCTGTCGGTCTCCAGATCAGACCAGCTTCCTCTCAAAGAGGAGCCCTTGGGCGCGTTGCACCACACGCCGACCCACCAAGCATCTCTCTCCCCTCCCCCATGCAAGGTAAAGTTTCCCCGAAGTAAACCAGGAAGGCAGGTGCTTACAAGCGCACTAGCAGCTCAATAAAAGCTCCTTCTATAATCCTCTTTTGTTTCCCTTACAGAGATCCTATACACCTTGCTCCGTCACCATCCCCACTGTCCACAACGCCTCCGTCTCATGCACAGCCACGTCCTACTCCCCCTCCCCCTTGTCCACGCTCTCTCCCTACCCTCATCCCAACTCTGCGGGCCCCTGCCTTCCCGTCGCCACGTCGCCAGCCTTGTCCCTCCCGGGGGCCAACGCGTGCGTGTCCCCCCCCGCGTGTACGTACACCCACAGCGTTTCCACGCTCTCCTCACACGCCACCCAGGCGAACCCGTCTCTGTTCACCTTCTCCGTGCCCACCCTGGCCACTTCGTCGGCCCCCCATTATCAGTCTGTCCCCCACATCTCTGTCAGCGTGCCCCCCTCCGCCCCCTCCGCCTCCTCCTCCTCCTCCGCTGCGTCTCACCAGCCCCCCGGCACCGACCCCCTCCTGCGCTTCACCTTCGACGACCTGAGCTTCCCGGACCTCTGCACCTCTTTCAAGTCTCTGGCAAAAAGCATGCAGGGAAGAAGGGCCTCCCACTGTAAGTGACCTGTACATGTCATTTAAGAGAAGTTAGGTGTCAGGAGCGTTTAGCTTAAGGACGTACTACATGTAAATAGCAGAAACTGAGTATTGACCCCAGACTCTTTGGGCTTTTTTTTTTTTTTCTCAGTGTCCTAAATTGTTAGACGTTATGTTACGTGTCGCTTTGTGATGGTGAATCTTTTAATTGTCTTCCAGCGGAAGCAAATAACTTTCTGGTACCAAACCATGACATAACCCCCCTGCACACGCCCACCCTCCTACCTATATCCCCCCACCCCGGACCCATGAACCCGCCGCCACATGACACAGAGCGTCCTGCTCCGCACGGTCAGTCCCATCTCTCACTCTGGTCAAACCCTCTATTTGTGTCTCCGAGTCATATAAACACCACTGTCTTGTTTCTCCTCCTGCTCTGTCCGCAGTGCTGCCAGCTGATTGGTTCAGCAACCCGGGGTCTCTTAAAGAGAGCTTCCGCATCGCCAGCAGTCTGGACTGGGCTAACATCGACCTCACCAGCCACCCAGGTCCGTGTTCAGTTCATGTTTCTTCTGTTCTTTATGTTGAAAACACGCATACCATCTATTGCTGTTTGTTGTAGATATGGTGCTGGTTACTGATTTAAAACGAGATTCAATGTGTCCTAAAGTTATGGCATGCGACGGTCAGTTGACAAACATGTCATTTTGTAAATTGTTGCATCTAATTATGAACAATGTTTTTGCCATCAGACCTGCTGGAGAGCATGCGCCAAGCCGAGCTCTGTGATTGGGCACTGGACCCGGGGCTCTTCACCTCGCTATGTGATTCGCTGAACCGCTTCTTCACTCAGAAGGGCATGATTGGGTCCTCTTCTGGCAACAACTCCCCATTGGCCCTCGGCGTCCATCCTTCCATACAAGGGCCGCACTTCAGTATGAATCCGCCCCCTACCCTGGCTAGCCTCACCCAGCCATCGCCCCTTCCGTACCCACCCCAGGCTCTCCCCTTCAACGGAGCCCAGCTGCCCAGGAGAACCCTGCACCACCAGGGACAGGGTCTCCAGAGGCCCCAGTTCACCCAGCCT
Source organism: Trisopterus luscus (assembly GCA_027122455.1). Classification (NCBI taxonomy): domain Eukaryota; kingdom Metazoa; phylum Chordata; class Actinopteri; order Gadiformes; family Gadidae; genus Trisopterus; species Trisopterus luscus. The sequence goes on along the minus strand of JAOPUA010000009.1, from coordinate 3,231,842 downwards.
GCTAGCACTGGTAAGTCATAGGTAAGCCGTATGGCTGTAGATGGGTGGCTGTGGACACTCCGGATCTAAACATTCTTGTAACTAGTTTCAGTTTCAGGCTAACCCTTTCTATCAGTAAAACAGGAAATGATTTTATCACATAAAAAAAGAGAAAACAGCAGACAGAAAATGTTAAAAAAAAAAATAAAGAAAAAGAAAAGTTAGCGAGTTAGGTTGTTATGGTTGGTAATAAAACAAAACCTAATTGTATTTCAATCTGATACATCAGTTTATCTGTGTATAATGTGTACTACTCACCATGTAATCCTTTGCTCTGTCTCACCTCGGCCTCAGCCGGCATCCAACCCCAGCCTAGACAACGTCCACCCTTAAAGCATCTCCATAGCAACAGCGAGGAGATCCAGGATGACTTCGACTGGGACTCCCTGGTGTGATCACCTCCCTCTGTGGACGCCTTCCCACATAACGGATCCTGGAAAGCAAGCAGATAGACACCGGCTGTTACACCATCCGTCATGCAGAAGCTGCCTCTCTAATGTTGTCATGTTTTACAGTCACTCTATCATGTATGACTGAAGGCTTTTTGTTTGAGGATACCAACAAATATTTCTCAGATGTTTGGGTGTCCAGTTCACTTATAGGCCTTTCTGCCAGAATTGTGGCAGGGAAGCATCTGATTCTTGATCAGTTTCTATATCATGGAGGGCAGTTCATAAAGGCTTTTTCAGGCAACCATGAGGTGAGTATTTGTTATAGTGTAGAAAGAGACGTCCCAAATACTGAGCATTTATGTATTTTATCTGATAAAGAACCAAAGGAAACAATACAAAACAAGCCAAACACACTTCTCTTTGCTGTTCTCTTTATTTGCCTTCATGTTTAGCGTTTTACTTGCGAAATGTGAATGTTCACAGTTAACACAGCACAAGAATTTCACCTTACCCAATCAAGTTATTTGTATTTTTGTCGAATAAAGTTAAATTGATTAATAAACTACAATAACGAGCCAATTTTTAAATATCCTTCTTGTCTAAAAATATTTACTTTGGTTTAGGACCTACTAAATAAATTAAAATAAATGGAGAGTGGGTTTTTAATAAAACTTGAATCGTGGTCCAATCATTAATAGTTTTCGTTTTTGTAGTCACTATCGGTACATGTTGTAAGAAAGCGAACAGATATTGAAATGAAAAATATTCTCAGCGTTACTTCTTAACCTCTTAATCTCTTTTATTCTTTGATGATCAAGATATTTCTTTAATTTTACATTATGAAGTTCTCCTTACATTCGATCCAAGTGTTGTTATTTCAGTCGGACGAACCAGCGACTGTGTTACACATGAGAGTTCAGCTACACCTCTTCCTATTGGCTCAGCGCTTACACGGGGGCGGGGTTTACTGTCAGGAAGTTGGGCGACGGGGGAGAGCTAATGGTAACTTCTGTCACCCTCAAAATACATTCCTATTTACGTGTTCACGTTGAGATACTAGTTGTATTTGACCAACAATGCTACTGACATTATCTTTCCATACAATCGTTATTTCTGCTACCAGGATGAAAGATACTAGTCTATTCCCCATGTAGAAGTCGTGACCTGTAGGATAAACATTAACCCGCTGCAGGTTGAACTCTCCCCTAGAACAGATCACAACTCCACACAACACCAGTAAGTGCTACTCTCTTTAAATCGCTGTCAGAATGCATTAGTGTTGCATTTAAAAAAATCCAGATCTATGTTCTTTGACTCGGGTGTTATTCAATAAATCGTAACTGTGACAGCTGTTTTTATTATAGATCGAAAGACTACAATCTTCAATCAAAATTTCTAACTAAAGTTCAAGTTATGATCTTCTTCAGTAGACATGATTGCAATAAGATGTTTATATAATTTGGTATAATATCAGTGGCAGGTATTGGAAGGCTTTCAACCAAGGGCTCGGTGCTGTTGCTGTGTGACATGCAGGAGAAATTCAGGCCCAATATCTTCCAGTTCACTAACATAGTCAACAATGCTGCACGGTTGCTCCAGGTGGGACACACACACACACTATTACTAAATGTATTATTATCACTATTATATGGACATTTAAATGCAGTGTCTCATTTAACCTTTTTCCTCCCATCTTCCAGGCCAGTCGTATCCTGGGAATCCCCCCCATTGTCACAGAGCAGTACCCCAAGGGCTTGGGCCCCACAGTGCCAGAGCTCGGTGCAGAAGGACTCACTGCACATGCCAAGACCAAGTTCACCATGATGACGGCGGAGGTGGAGAAGGAGCTGCTCTCTCTGGGGAACCCAAAGCAGGCCATCCTCTGTGGGATCGAGACCCAGGCGTGCATTGCGGTGAGGACCAGGGCTTTAGTACTAATGAGCATGCACTGACTTCATAGCGTCTAGTGTGATTTCCCTGTGAACCATTCAAGCTGATAGGATGACCTCAATGTTTACAATAAAGTTAGCAATTTGAATAAGTTTCCCCATAACATAAGGTGTCCAATTCAAAAACTTTGACCATTTGATGTAAGCCATACATATTCATCTCCTCACCGTCAAAATAAATAGGTCCTAATCATATTTTAAAGTGAATTTGAATTCTTCTACCCCAGTGCACAACCTTTGACCTTCTAGAGAAGGGAATAGAGGTCCACATCGTGGCGGACGCCGTCTCGTCCAGAAGGTACCCGTATTCTCCTGCGTTAACCAGACTGCAGCTCCAGCTCAGTGTGCCTCACGACTGTGCTCTCCCCCTGCAGCCAGACGGACCGTCTGTTCGCCCTCTCCCGGCTGAGGCAGAGCGGGGCGTTCCTCACCACCACAGAGGCCGTTCTGCTGCAGCTGGTCCAAGACGCCAAGCACCCCAAATTTAGGGAGGTCTGTCTCTTTAATGGCTGTTATTTTTTAACGGACACCCACACCACATTTTCCATTCATTAACTATGCAAGGAAAGCATACGCAAGATGCCTGATATGTGTTTGATGTCTATTTTTGTTTACTGACAGATACAAAAGTTGATGGCCCAACCGTCTCCCGATACTGGACTGCTTGCGTTCTTCAGCTCCCTGTAGAGAAGCCAACCGATCATCAAACACCATAACTTAAGCAATAAAAAGCTGCTATTTGACCATGTCCTTTATTTGTTTGAACTCAACATTAATATTTAAAGCTAGTAAAAATTTGCAAAAAGTGAATATCCGCTGTTCTTTGATCATTCGAGGTGGTTATGGAAGAGAGTGGAGCAAAGAGCGTAGCTTTAAGCTGAAGAACTTTATACCAATCTTTACACGGGTCCTAAACACCAGAACTTCATTAACAGTCCAGAGACAACATCTCATCTTCAATAGTACAACTTCTATTTACCTTACAGATACTCACACAGCCCATCTCGCCTTCCTTTCATACTAGTTATCATAATGTGATGTTTTCATAGTGTAGCTACACATATATGGCCTAACTTAGAGTCGTCGCTCGATATAGGGGTCCCTCTGATTGTCACAACCATTAATCCGATGAACTTCCCACCTGGCTGGTGAAATCCTGAGGATCTAAAGAAGAGCAGTGTTGAGTATTGATGCTTGAGCAGTCTTTCAGAAAGATGTGACGGGCCCTGCTCTAGTATGACGCATCAACCCAACGCCAGACAAGCCAAACAAACATCCTTTGCGTTTTTCTTTTTATTTGATAAATTTCTTTTGATCTTTTTTTTTCATTTTACTTTTCAAATGTGAATGTTCACAGTTAACACCACACATAGTTAAACCTTACCCGATAAAAGATTTTCTTTTTCGCTGATATAAAATAAATTCATCAAACTAAATTAAAAGAACAGCATGGAGCATGTCACCAAGTCCCAGTTGTTTCTCTTCTTTCATTTGTTGAAGTAATTGTCTTTTTTTAAGCAAGCATCTGCAACTTCCCCTCAGAAACGAGGGGACGAAATGAAGGACAACCGAGCTCTGGGGACCCTGTCCACCAGGGCCCCCACCATGAAAAAGTGACCACAAATAAACTATGCTTCTGATTAATGCAAAAAAAAAGAGTGAAATAATATTGGCAAAATGTGTGACCCATATTTTACCACATTTGAAGTCCCAACATTAAATAGCGATCGATAGAAGTGATTTTTTTTTTTCAAGCAAAACTATTAACATTCAGGATCTGGCTTTTTTGGGTCACAAATAGAATCTAGAAAAGATGTTGACATAATGACACACTGACACTAAAACGGATTCTTGCGTTGTTGCGTACTTCCATACTCGTAAGCATTCATATTTTTTCATTCACACATTGATGCAAACATTCAATACACATTCAGTCTCCCCCATCAGATCATAAATGATCATCCATTAAATCTCTACAACAATTATGAAAAAAGCTTAATCACGGCACTGAGCTCGATTTTCAAGGAGTTTGTCTTCCCTAAAGTGGAGGAAATAAATTAAAATGTAAGATTAAATTAAAATGTGAAAAAGTTTGTATCGTGAAATGCTAAAAATCTTCCCAGTCCAAGTCCCGGTCAGGAGTTAGTTATAAAATCATCCTTCTTGCACGCTTTTCATCTCAGAGGGAAAAGAGGAACAGACGGGTCGGACAAGAGTTAGTTTCTGTTCTGTTTTCTAGTGGCCATGCTCCCTCTCTATCAGTGCAGTATTAGTATACAATAGTGAAGACACTACTCATCGTAGACCCACCTGGTCTCAGACCGGACCGGAGACACCACAACAATACATGGACTAAAAGAGGATTATAACAAAATAAATAGATGTCTATTTCCCCCCCATGAAAACCCACTGCGAAATTAAAGGACCAGAAAATAACATATTCCAGCAGTAGAAATTGTTAAGCGCTCTATGGAAAACAAATGACCATAATTTGTGATTCAATTTTCTTTTCTTTAAATATAGAGATGTACACCAATTTCTGTTTTGGACACAAACTGTTCTGTGTTGAAGGAGGACCAACGGTGTGTGTGGGGGGGGGAGGGGGGAGAGGANNNNGAGGGGGGAGAGGAGAGGGGGAGAGAGAGGGTGACGGTGGGGGGAGGTGAAATCCGATGAGGGGGGAGTTGTGGTGAAGCTTTCTCAAAGAAGAAAAGGGTTGGTGCTGGCTCCCGTCGGGCCTCCCCCTCCTCCCATTGACCCCCCCGCCCCCATCATTCCTCCCGCTCCGCTCGGACCCCCCAAAATCAGTTGAGGAGGTGCCCCTCCTCCAGGACCCATGAAAAGGGCGGCGCCTGAGGCCCCCATGGGCGAGAGAGCGCCGTAGGGCATGCCCATGGGGTTGGCCTGCATCATGCCCAGCCCCATTCCCGGAGACCCCATGCCCATGGAGCCCATGGAGCCCATGGAGCCCATGCCGCCCATGCCCCCCATCCCCAGCATGGGGTTGGGGGGCACAGGGCTGGAGCGCAGGCCGCTGAGGCCCAGTGACGACGGCTGCGGTGAGATGGAGGCGCCGAACGGGTTGGAGGAGGAGGGAGGTGCTGGCGACACGCCCCTGCTTGAGATGGTGCTGCCGGGGGTCACTGCCATGCCGGGGGCGGGAGATGAGCCTGGGGGGGAGACAGGTTGAGGTTCTGCGTGGGACCTTTATGATCAGATGGTGGTTAACGGCCTCATAGTCTAAGTTAAGGTACGTTTTACCATTCTAAATCATGGTCTAAGTAACATTGCAATCTGATTTCTTGATGCAGGGGGAACTTTTTGAAATCTAAAAAGCAACCGTTGTGTTCCAAAGCCATGGGCGGAACTAAGAAGTGTGTTTCATCTATAACATCTATAACGACTGTTCAAAAGCCTTGAATGCTGGATCGCTGTGTGACCTCAGCATAGAATTCACTGGAGCGCAGGAAAGAGTCTCTTCTTTATGGGAGAATTATCATGTGTAGAGATGTCCAAAACATAAAACATCTCTCAGTCAGAAATCTTGCAGTCAAAAGTCCTGGCTAACAAATAACGAATAAGTGGGATTGCTGAACACATTGACCTTCGTTATACAAGCGTTTTGAATTTCTTCTAAGCCACAATTTGAAAAAGACATACGTGGGAACTGTTGTATGGGAGATGTGGACACTGACAGACGTTTCTGAGCGCATCGCGCCGTTCTTGTAAGCAGATTTAGGTTTTTTTAACGTTGTAATGTTTGTAGAATTGACACTCTTGGAAACGGGGCCATTTGAGTTATTAAGTGTGGATCATCATTCTCCCTCTTAAATCAGACGTTAATGATTAAACAGCAGATTGACCTTTTTGTGGAAGGAATCAGGAGCCACGACCAAAGAACCAGACCTATATGACCCCTCCTGAAACCCCTCCCCCTGCCCACCGGCTGCTCTCGGGGGGGGGCTCACCTGTACTCTGGAGGAAGGGGTTGTGTGCTGAAGAGGAGGAGATGGAGGGGGGCGGCGGCTGCTTGGCCCTGGGTTTAGACGACACCAGCGCGTCCAGGTCCACCAGCGAGGCGTTGGGGCCCAGGAAGGACTCGGGGGTCTTGCGTACCGGCAGCGTGGTGCCCAGCGAGGACAGGTCAAAGGGCACCGGCGAGCCCATGCTGTCGCCCCCCGTGGCCGAGGAGCCCCGCCTCTCGGGGTCGCCTGAGGGAGGGGGGCGGTCAGAGGGGGGAGGGGTCGTATCGGTGTGGTGTTGGGGAGGAGAGGCGCGCGCGGGCACAGGGCAATGCACTCATACATTTCTAGATCCACCTCCATCATCACACACATGTAAGGGAGGGATGAGATGTGGCATGCTAATTAACTAATAATAATGGATAGAAATGGGTGATGCTTTTCTTTTGCCCGGCGAGCACGGATATATATATATATATATTGCTCTCTATATATCTATATATAGATGTATGGATACATAGATATATATATATAGATGTATGGATACATAGATATATATATATAGATGTATGGATACATAGATAGATATATATATATATATATATAGATG
>JAOPUA010000009.1:3165104-3177737 GCA_027122455.1 Trisopterus luscus | reverse complement strand
CTGTGTCCGTAGGTCCTGGTGGAGGGCAACGGTCTGTCCCACCGCATCCGGGTGGTGGAGGGGGGGCTGGAGGAGGCCGCCTGGAGCTGGGATGTGAGGGTGTGGTGCTGCTGGGGAGGAGCTGGGGTTCCTGAGGTCGCTGCGTCGGGGGGCGGCCCGGGGCCACACAGACCGGTTTGCTCGGAGCCACAGGAAGGCGGGCTGGAGAACCCCGCGGGTAACGACACATGTTGCGTAGTGGAGGTGGTGTCCGCACTACTGCTGGTTGCCATGACAACTGGTGCATTAGAGTGTATAGGCTCCGTCTCCGCGTGGATGCCGGTGGCCGGTTTGGATTTCTGAATTGCGGCTTTGGTCTTGTGTGCCCGTCTGCCCCTGGCGGTGCGAGTGCTCCTCCCCAGAATGGGCCTGGTGAGGAGAGATTTACTGAGGGTGTGTGTTGCCGGGGCAACGGGAGTGTTTACTTGGTTATTGTTAGTTATTATTATCCGGGTCTGCTGCTGCTGCTGCTGCTGCTGGGACGCTGCTGAAAACTGTGGCCCCTGGCTCTGGGGGGGACTCAACACCGGTTGGAGCCCTTTGACGGTCTGGACCAATGGGAGGGCCTGAGGCTCCGGGCCGGCCGGGTGGCTGTTTGCAGTGGGGACGAGAATCAAGCTGGGCTGGCCGCCATTGGAGGAAGGGCACTGTAGGAGGAGGTAGCTCTGGGTCTGCGGAGGCGGAGGCGGGGGTGGGGGCGGGGGAGGGGGCGGGGCGGGCGCCGGGGCCGACAGGGGGATGAGCTGCAGGCCGCTGGCCGTCTGGATCATGAAGTAGTTCTGGGAGGTGTTGGGGGGGATGTCCAGCGCCGGCTGGGATACGATCAGGCTGCCGCTGTTTCCTGAGGATTCCAGGGTGATGGGGTTGAGCAGGGTGGTGGTGGTGGTCACCCCCCCGACGCTGGCCTTCACAGCCACACCGTCTTTAGTGGCCCCGTCGGGGCCCAGCAGGGAGGCCCCGGTGCCGTGCGTGCGGATGTGCCGCTGCAGGTAGGAGTGCATGACAAACTCCTTGAAGCAGTAGGGGCACTTGAAGTCTTTGCGCGAGGAGTGTGTGCGGAGGTGTAGCTGGAGGTTGGAGGAGTGTGTGAAGGTTTTGTTGCAGTGGGTGCACTGGAAGGGCCGCTCGCCAGAATGGGTGCGCTCATGCTGTAGACAGTAAGGTAGTTTTTTAGAGTTCACAGACATTACAACTAATTGGTTCTGGTTCTTTTTTTTTATGGCCATCCTTTAACCTCACTCAAAAAGTGACTCAAGAGAGACAAATTACAAAAAGGATTGTTACAAATGTCGGCAATATAGACGATATAACAATATCAGATCCAAGGGTATTGAAGTTTGCCATGGGCAATAATATATTGCATTAAACGTTAACCCACCTGCTTGAGGTTTGACGTCTGGGAGAACGACTTGGAACAGATGGAGCAGGTGTGAGGCCGCAGCCCAGAGTGCATCTGGCTGTGCCTGCGAAGGCAGCTGGTGTTTTTAAAGGACTTGCCGCACTCCTTACACACGTACGGCCGCTCGCCCGTGTGCTGCCGCAGGTGGTACTGGTAATGGGAGCTCCACTTGAACGTCAGCGGGCAGTGTGGGCACTGGAAGGCCCGTACGCCTGTGTGCACCTAGAGTGGGAGGTTTGCATTTAAGTTTAAGTTATTTTTATCATTTGATTCGTCGCTGTCGTCCGGCACAAGGATGTTTGCGGTGGGAATTGGAGAATCGAACCCGGAACTTTGCGCTGGGAGTCGGACCACGGCCCACTACACTATCCTGCCTATGCAATTACATATTGGATGAACTCTCCGTGATGAAGCCCTCAGTTCTGAGAGACAACCTAGCTGTGATGCTAAAAGTAGATGCAGTTAAGTCATGGTAAACCCAATTCAACTGTCAGATTATCAGACGGAGAAGACGGCTCATGTTGTTCCAGTGTGGGCCTCTTACCCTCTGGTGGATGGAGAGCAGTGAGGACCTCTTGAAGGTCTTCCCACACTCGGTGCAGCGATAGGGTCTTTCCCCGGTGTGGTCCCTCATGTGGTACTTGAGGCCCGATGAGCCCTTAAAGGCTTTACCACACTCACTGCAGCGGTACGGTCGCTCTGCGCACCACATGTGGAGAGGAGAAACCATTCATTAAACACGGTGACACTTTGTACACATCATCACGTTGTTTGGCTGGATGAAAAAAAAGACCTATATAAAGAACGGTGGAGGAACTGGGTAGAATGGCCCAATTGCTTGCATCCTTGACAATTATGAAAATCAAGAAACAAAGCCCAACAAAAAAAATGTGATGTTCGTAGTGATGTTAATACAGGAATGCGCTGTTGGATCGGACACCTTACCTACACTACTATCACTATGTCCTTACTATCCTATTACGGGGCGAAACCCATGAGTTAACAAATCAATTCTAAACGTAGGACGCCCTCAATGTTACCACCAAAACCATTACTATCATCTAATTCAGACGGTGGGAGAAGGCGACAGGCAGTTACCTCCGGCCGGCGGTGGCTTGCCGGCCGCTGTCCTCTTGGCCGCCTTGGCGGACTTGGGGGCCTGCTCCTCGGGCTCCTCGCCGACCGCGAGGATGTTGACGTGGATCTCCCTCTGGCCCTCCTCCTCCTCCTCCTCCTGCTGCTGCTTGTCCCCCTGGCCGGGGGAGGAGGGCATGGGCAGGGAGAGCGACAGGGAGGGCGGGCACACGATCTCAGCCTCCGCCTCGGCCAGCAGCCTCTGCTCGGGCGTGTGGGAGTGCTGGTGGGTGAGCAGCGAGGACAGGAGGGGGAAGGAGCGGTCGCAGGCCGAGCAGCTGAACTGGGAGCGGGACTGGGACGAGAGAGAGTGCATCTGCGACACGCACGCACGCACACGCACACACACACACACACACACACACACACACACACACACACACACACACAGTGACTATATCCGATGTCTTGGAGATCACTTTTCTGTAGTTATTCACACATTTTTAATTGTATCTTTTTTTTTCTATCACTGTCCTGTGCTTGATTCTGCCCCCAATCACAATTACAGTCTCAAAGGGCTCACAGGCTAAGGTTTCTTCACAAGTGCCGTGACACCCAACATTTCTCATCACAGATTAATAAAACAACATGTGATCATGTGGATATTTCATTCTCACCAGTGAGACGTGTCTGTTGAGGCCTCCGCTGGTCTTGAAGGCCTTGCTGCAGTAGCTGCACTGCAGGCCGGCCGCGGGGCCCCTGGAGTCTGTTTGGACCGTCTCTGAGGCGGGCGTCACCTCGGTGAAGCTGTGCAGCAGGTCGTACTGAGCCTGGGTGGTTCCCACGTTCTGTGGACACGCAGAAGGAAGCAACACATACGGGAGAAATGCTTTTCAAAAGGTTGCGCCTTGGATTTGATTGTGACATTGCATGGTTGCAGACTTTCTGGCCAATGGCACGGTTTAGATAATCTAGATTAGAAGTACGGACATCATAATCAACTCTTGCCATGATTTGATCACGTACCGCATTATCTCCATCGCCTCCCTCGGTCAGCCCGAGGAGCTCCTCCGCGGTGTGTCCATTCTCCCCCACAGTAGTGGTCTCCACCACCTCCTCAAAGTCCGCCAGCAGGTGACCCGCTCCCACCAGCCCCACCCCCACCATGGCCGCGTCCCCCCCGTGCCCGGCCTCCCCCCCTCCCCTGTGCCCGTTGGGCCCCATGTGGTGGGCCTGGTGCTCCTCCAGCTCTGTGCGCATGCCGAACGTCTGGCTGCAGGTCCCGCAGCTGTACAGCAGCACGCTGGCCCCCGTGTCCGTGCTCAGGTGCACCTCCGTCCCGATGGCCCGGGGCGCGCACACCTCCTGCCCCGAGGAGGAGAGGGTCAGCCGGGGGAGGTCCTGGCCGCCGGACGAGGCGGCCGACATGAACACCTCCTCCATCCCCACGCCGACCGTCCCCTCCGGGCTGACGAAGCCCACCATGTCCGTCAGCATGGACGACGTCACCTCCCCCGGCTCCACCACCATCTCTACCATCTGACCGGCGGGTTCTCTGCCCGGCGCGCCCATCTTGCCCTCCTTCGCCGCCCCGCCGCCGCCGCCGCCGCCGCCACCGTGGGAGTTCTTGTGCAGTGCCAGGTTGGACGAGTGGGTGAACCTGCGGCCGCAGTCGCCGCACGCGTAGGGCCGCTCCCCCGTGTGGATACGCATGTGCTGCCGCAGGTTGGTGGACTGCGTGAAGGCCTTGTTGCAGACGCTGCACGTGTACGGCTTGAGGCCCAGGTGCACGTTCTTGTGCCGCCGCAGGCTGCTGGAGTTCTTGAAGGCCTTGGGGCAGCTGTCGCATGGGTACGGGCACTCCCCCGTGTGCTGCCGCAGGTGGTACTGGTAGTGGGAGCTCCACTTGAACGTCAGCGGGCAGTACGGGCACAGGAAGGTGCGCAGGCCAGTGTGCACGCTCTGGTGGACCTGGTGGCACGAACGACACATTCAACACTCAGCGGGACTGGATGGTCGACTCGTATCGGTGGCTTTTTGTTCACAAACAATGCTGTTGTGAGGATGACCAGGGGAGTGTGAGTGTCTCACCTGCAGCAGAGAGGAGCGCTTGAAGGCTTTGCCGCATTGCCCACATGGGTACGGCTTCTCACCCGAATGAGACCTGAGAGAGAAAGGTACCTATTGAAGAGGACTGTAGGATGACGGCACACAGGTAAACTTCACTACGCACGTACAGATCATTATAATCACAATTAATTAGAAGCATGTATTGCACAGGTCTTTTTTGTTGTTGCATGAACGTAAGTGATAACACATCGGAGCTTAATGCCACCCATCCATGAATTCCCTGTTTCTTCAACTTCATTCATTCACTGTAAAATGGCCAGAGGCAACACAGCAGCATCCCATGAAGGAAGCACCTCTGGTGGTAGAGCAGCGCTGAGGAGCCCTTGAAGGCCTTGGGGCAGAGGTTGCAGCGGTACGGCCTCTCGTTGTTGTGGCTGCGCTGGTGGTGCGTCAGCCGCGACGACCAGCGGAAGCTCTTGCCGCAGACCAGACACTGGAAGGGGTGGTCCGTCTGCTCCTGGTGCTGGGTCGGCCCCGACACCGATGACGACGTCACCATCTCCAGGACCACCTCCTCTCCGCCCTCCACCACCTCCTTCTCTCCCTCCACCAGCACCCCTTGCTCGCCCTCATCCTCACCGTCCTCCCCCGAGCCGAGCAGGGAGGGGAAGGGAGAGAGTGAAGTAGTGGACTGGCCTGGTAAGAGCTCTGTTTGGTCCACCAACGTGGTCACAGAATCAGCCATCTCCCCTCAGATGCCCATGTGCAGCACCAAACACTGGAAGCAGTAAGGAGGCTTAGGGTTATTCCTTCTGCAGGATCATTGCTTCTTCTCTCCCTCCTTCTGTTTGGCATTAAATGTCTGCAGAAACCAGCTGTTTGATATTCTGTTGAGGCAAAACATGAATAAAAACATTTTAGAATAAGAAATATAAAATTGCCTATAGGAAAACGTGCACTCAGCAGGAAACTTAATATCGAGGCAGTGTAACGCCGCCCCCTTTAAATTCCATCCTCTCTCCAGAATCACCCCTCCCTCCGATGGTTCAACGTTCCCTCTCAGTTGTCTTTTCCTCCATCCTGTTTATGACAGTCCCCGCAGTGCGGTGTATAGGAGGACATAAACAGTGCCGACAGCCAATCATAAAATACCTTCCACGTACAAGCCGCTATGTTAGCAAACCATTAAACACGCATAGGGAAACATTATTGATTTAACTACCAAAACAAACCTGGCCTGCACATTTAACCAAGCCCTCGTCAACGCCGAACTGCGGCGATTAATAACTGCAACCTATTTTGCATCAAAAAGAGTGATACACTCACCTTTATACATTAAGTCATTGTCAGACTACATTGTTAATATTTTGGGGCATTCTGGTTCCGCAGTGCTAATCCACACAACCTTAACAATAAACCCAGCTCAAACTAACTAGCAGTTGTCTACCCGACGCCGCCTTCTAAGAACAGCGATTGCTATTGGACGAGACAGACAACACATGAACGACTCCCATTGGACGAGTGCTAAGAACAGTCCGGCTTTCGATGAGAACCTTTTTTTAACATGACACTGAACTGTTTATTATCTTCAAATTCGAAGAAATTCGTGTCATCTATTCAAACTCTTTATAAAGTGGTCTTTCAACTGGAAAATAATTTGCACTCGTCTGGATCTTTGCAATGTAATATTTTCAACATGCACAAGGGCGTTATGGGTAATGTAGTATTATTTTTCATGCCGCCCTAAACTTTGTTGTTTTCAACGTTTTCTTATCAGGTAGAAATCATTCATGTAATGTTATTCAATTGAATTCAACACATTCTCTCTTGTGCTCATTTTTTATTTGATTTTATTTTGCTTGATTTGAATATTTCACATTGAGACCAATCAGTGTGTTGAAGTCATAATCGTGTTACAGCAATAATTTAAACATGATGGTACAATTGTAAATAAGATTAAAAATAGTATAAAAGTACAAAAACAGAGGAGACTCGCTCCTGTTCAGCGCAAAAATAAATAGTTCCACTAAAGTAACTTAAATAAATAGGCAACACGATAACAAATACTAAAATAGAATAATATTAAAATGGACAAAATGATAGGTATATTATTAACGGTATTCTACATTATGTTATATAAAACAATATAATATACAATTAATAATAAACAACATTGTATGCAACAATTGACATTCTTGTACATTTGTGTACAACTGCAGAACCAGGGTATCACAATACATGGTATTTTAAGGCTTGGGGTGCAAGTTGTATGTTGTGGTGTAAGTTACAAAAATAAAACAAAATAATTATTCATTCTCCACCCCAAGGCACAGTTTCAAAATCATCCCATTCATCCAATATGCTCATGCTAACAAGTTTGTGCAAAGTTTCTAATCAGATCCATCAGTGCTCGACAGCAGGGCACATTCACTCCACTTGACCACAACGTTGGGAGCAACAGCCACTGTAAATACATATCTCAACCCACGGTACAAAATAACTCTCCTTTGATTTCTGAGTGCCATCCTGGATAAATGCGATTTCTGAAGCCATCATTTAACACCACAATGAATAAGGTGCAAATATATTAACCCTTGAAATGCTAATTTTGAAAAGTGTGTTGCACTTTGATAAGGTAGAGAGACCGAAAATACTTGACTATTCTGAATGTTTGCTTCTACTGAGGGCTGCATTGAGGCTATGTTAAGGAAGTGCTTCTGTGGGTGCTGGTTTTGCTTTTTTAAGGGTAAGATTAGATTGCGATAAAGGATTAAAAAAATATGAAAATCAAGAGATATAGACCATGTTTATAAAGACATAAAGTTAAGAGCGAATCAGTACAAAATTTAATAAATAACATTAAATAATTTAACAATAAATAAATAAATACATAAATAATGTGGTCATGAACAATACGTTCAAGAAATATTTTTTGAAAACTTGAACATTTCATCTAAAAACAATTGGCAGTTCCCCTTAAGGCAAATCTTTGAAAGCCTCAACTCTATCTCTGGTATGGGGCATCCATTTAGGCTCTGGTGGAATGACAGGTTCCCCAATACACATTTTGTGGCTTGAAGCTTAGACTTCTCATGGATGCTAGTGGCTACAGTGCCCATTGACATGGTCTCCATAGCCCTTTGCCTGAGGTGTGGAATCCAAGCATCCATGATGGTTCTGAAACCACATAATAGTCCAGCGAACCTCACTGTGGAGCAGGAGAAGCCCTGGGTTTAAGGCTGATGAATGCCCGGTACGCCCAATCACAGAACAGTTTGAACTGCTGAAGGAGCTCATGGGACGACTGTAGAACATCAAACTGGTACGGCAGGCTGGTTGGGAGAGAGGGAGCCACGTGGGGAAGCCTCGGGGCATCCACTTTCACGATCTACAGGAGAGACGACACAGCGACCCTTCAGTTCACAACCTGCCTCTAGGATGGCGCATTTCAGACACCAAAGGTCTAGTGGACGCAGACACTGGCAGACACACTGATATCAAATACGTTTTTTTATCTGAGGGATGTGCAGCAGAGAGCCAAGCGAGGTCAAGGATCAACAATTACCTGACGACAGAGGAAGGTAATCATGGTTTTCATCTCTTTGATGATCTCTGCCAGCTTGGGCAGTGACGGGTGTTGGTGCTTCTTGGACACTCTGTTCAACCACTCAAAGTGGTGCTCAAACAGCTTCAGGTCAGCATGCAGCTTGGACAGAGTGGGCTTCAACTGGAGAGGAGAGAGAACAGAGAGACTTGGATGTTGTGAATGTGTGTGTTTGTGTCTGTGAGTCATCATAACAACGGATTAACTTGCACATCCATACATTCACTTATCCACACCATAAAAAACACATGTAGGCCTACTATTGCGTAGTGTGTGTGGGCTGGGGGTTGGGGGAGCAATAACGTTGTCCCTCACGCCAAGAGCCACTAGGAGTTGAGTGTTTACCTCAAGGTTCTGGAGGTCGCTGGCTGCTCTCTGGCTCATGGCTGGCAGGGTCCTGAATCTGTGGGGCTCCAAGTCGGCGTCAAACGCATGCTCCTTCTGAAAGAGAGAAGACAACACAAAGCGGCCGGTCAATAGTGTTCATCAGCACAACGTTTGAACTCGGAAATAAGTCAGGGAAACGGCGCCTGGAACCGATTTCCACTCTCTGTGTTGGAGAAAGATGCTAACTTTCGCAAATGTGCAGTTAGCCGGGTCAGTGTGAGTTCACCCACATTTAGCCTCCCCAAACATCAACAATAAGGGCGAATGAGCTGAACCCACAGAATATTTTCTACAGGGAGAGCAAGAGAGAGAGAGAGAGAGAGAGAGAGAGAGAGAGAGAGAGAGAGAGAGAGAGAGAGAGAGAGAGAGAGAGAGAGAAGGACAGAGAGTGCAGAACAACATATGCCGTGACTAAGAGAGCAAAGGGCTGGGATAGACAACAGTGGGCAGCAGGGAAACTCCAGGATCAAAACCTATAAAAAGCTGTGATGACGCAGTGCCACTGCCCAGCTGTACGAGCGCCTATACTGTACTCCCAGACTAAGACTGTGAGACTGTCCCCACTAGAGGGCGATAAGCTACCTGACTGCACATTCCTGAGTTGTAGTGTACCTACGCTGAAGTGAACAACAGGTTTATTACATAAGGACAGATTCAATGAGGTGTACGTGTAGAGAGTGTAACGGCGTGATGCACTCCACCTGTGTAATTAGGGGTGGGTCGTGTGTACGCCCTAAGCTTCCTGAGTCCATCATGCTTCCTTTACCCCTGCGTTGCTGCAGGCTCCCCAGTTGTTTTTTGGTGGATGCTGAATGTGAAGCATTGTCTTGCATCTCACTCACAGACGTAAGTGCTCACTTATGTCTGTGGTCCGGTCTCTTCCTTTTGTGTTCCTCCCAAGCCTCAACTCTCCTCCCATCCTCTTTTTTCCCATCTAATCCTCGCTCTTTCTGGGACCTTTTCATCTCCTGTGGGTTGTTTCCCCTTGTCTTTCCCAGCCTCTAATTGGGTCTTTTATCCTCTTTCTTTTGGTCTCTTTCTATCATGGATCATTACCTCACCAAAGAATTTCTTCCTGAATGCAAATGCAGGAATGTGATAAATCTTTCAGATTTGTATCAGGTCATTCTGCTGTGACGACAGAAAAGGCAAACGCCAAACACTGCATCCACACAACCGCTGTTTGGATATGAGTCTGGCCCGTGAATGTGCTCACTTGCACCTACATGTATGCACACTAATGTCAGCATATGCAGATGTGTACATTCAAATACTGACCAAAATAAGGAATTTGCATGCAGGCGTGCACAAAACCTGCATATACATGTTTTTTGATTTGTTATTTCTTTCTTTCACAGCTCATGTTGCTTGCTGCCTCTGAATATTGATGATTATATTGCTTTCTTGCATTGGGCCCTCATTTAGCTATCCTAAAAGATCCCGATGCAAAGCTACTGATAGCTTAGTACTGCTTATCTTGTATCAACAGACACATGAAACACACAGACATGCACAAAGACATGCACACACACTCACACATTCACATACAGACACGTGCAGGCACACACACACACACACACACATACACACACACACACACACACACACACACACCTGCCAATATACAAATCAACAAGACTAGAGAGTATGAAGCTATTTTGGATTTACAGCCCTTGTACAAAAGATTTAGGATTTGCATATCGCAAAAATAGATTCTGCCTCAGTCATGTGTAGCTAAAGATCCACAGATATGATTTTGTGTTCTTCTCACCTGTTAAAACACAGTGTGATACACGATCGTCTGCTCACAAAAAACTTTGCCAGAGGTCTAACAATTGATTCCCTGGCCCACCTAACCATCAACAACGCAATACTTGCCAGAATAAAAGAACAAGACTATGTATTGCATTTCATATTAGACAGAAACATTGAAAGGTTTTCTTGTCTTTTTAGGGGTAAACATGTTTGTATATCAACAAGCATATGATATATATACTTTGCTTTCATCCTGCAGATGGTATGCTTGGCAGAGCAGTATTCAGTGATAATAAGTAAAGGATGGATGAATCCTTTATGACCCAGGATAAAAAACATGCCAATCTAATGCCTCCTATGCCTTGTTGTCTATGTATTATCCATTTTTTCTTTTTACATGAAAAAGTCTCCTGCTTGAATGAATAACAACTCATCTTTTTTACATATACAACAGAAGCTTTTGGGTGTACCCCAATTGAATGCCCATTAGGTCAATAATTCGATTTGGACCAATGATGTCAGTTTCATGACCAGGAGGTGCTGAGTCAGCCTCCAATCATTTGTCCTCTCTTGTATCCCGTGAGGATTAAACGTGAGATCACTCTCCTAGCCTCTGTTGCTCTGATCACAGCTCGATGGTAGCCTTCGGCCGTGCTGTGCCCTCTCACTGAAATCTTCTTAATAAGAAGCAGAGCTCTCAGCAACACTCACTGTGTTTTTCCCACAGCATGATGAAAAAAAACAAGAGACCTATTTGGGGAATTGTTAAGCTGACATTCACACCAGGCAACCCTAATATCAATATGTGGACTGTTGCAACAGTCCCCAGCATCCTCCTCCTCCACGGTCTCACTTCCTCTTCGATAAGCCTCGATGAGTGATCTTGTTAGTCCCCTAATCCCGAACAACAGCAACAATTAGCCCTCACCGTGACATCACGGCTACTTACCAGCAGGTCTTGCGTGAGTTTCAGTAGATTTTTTGTCTGATTGGACAATTTATCAAGATCATGGGGCTGGAGCTTCCGGACCGGAGAGGCCGACGAGAACACCGGCAGCTGAGCCAATAGTAGCGAGAAGAGGAGAGACGAGGAGGAGTCCAGCAGCACTGCAGAGAGGGGACAAAACGGAAGCAATTAGTGGAAAGGCGCTGCTGTCAACCTGCCATGATGATCATGACCTCAGGCCACGGCGACCATGAAGTAAACAATAGGAGTCTGCTGCAACTTTAGTGTCAAAGTCGTTTTTTCACAAGCTCAGCTATTAAATCATTAGCATGCGAGGCATGAGACAAATGTCATTCTTTACTAGAGCTTTAAGCAATTTCAATGAATGACGTCGATTGCAACACCTGCAACTGGATAGGTCCCATACGTATGGGTATAAATTATAGAGACGAGGCAAACTCGTATAACAGTGCGCTCATTCATTCTGTTTTTCCTTTCAAGTTCAAGTACAAGGAAGACTAAGTATTAAAAAGAAACCACAAGCAGTGTTGAAATGATGACTGCTTCATAATTACGGGTGAACCACAATAATCCCTGTTGCCAGAGACCACTGCAGTACATCTGGGCTGAGAGATGGAGAACAGTGAGAGCAGATCTCTGGAGCTCACCTCTGCTCAACTTTTTCTCCCTCACAAACTTGGATCCACGATAAAGCCCACTCCCGCAAACACATGTTTATCCTAATTTTCTATAGAAATATAGTGCCTCATGCCTAGAATGTGGAAACAAATGTGCCGGTTAAATAATAAAGAATCACTTACGTTTCATATTTGTTCGGGTCCAACAAAACGTTCACTAATAAACGAGCGTAAAAAAAGCGATTAAAACCCAAAACAAATTGATCTCCGGAAACGGTCACGTGGCCCAGGCTGTCTCAACCCAGAGGAGGAGAGAGAGAGAGAGAGAGAGAGATCAGCAGCTCGGAGGAATGAATGAAAAGCAAGGCAAGAGGCGACAATTTGTCCTCCGGTAAAAAAAATAAATACAAAATAAATATCGAGTTCTATTTATTAAAAAGAGATCAGCCCCCGTGGTCTTTATTAAGTCCGTATTACAGACTGACAGAAGTTGGATAGAGAGAGGTAAAAAGGTGCGAGAGAGAGAGAGTGGGATGCGAGTATGTCCAATTTTTGCGCGCAGTGAAGTGTTTAGGCTTGTTTAAAACTTCCTTTATAAAGACGTCGGGCCTATGACACATCACGCAGTGACTCACTTCATTCATAAAAACACACACACACACACGCACACACACACACACACACACACACACACACACACACACACACACACACACACACA
>JAOPUA010000009.1:3047474-3057695 GCA_027122455.1 Trisopterus luscus | reverse complement strand
GTGTGTGTGTGTGTGTGTGTGTGTGTGTGTGTGTGTGTGTGTGTGTGTGTGTGTGTGTGTGTGTGTGTGTGCGTTTCACCTGTTAAATCTGATGGGACTAGATACTTCTTCTTGTCCAGGTCAGGAGCCCGTGACCTCAGTGCCCTCTCCACAATAATCTAGAAGATAAGGCAGAACAGGTATAATCGTAGACTAGATGCAATCTATTATTATCTAAGTGTTGAATTTGAACAATGTTGTAAAGTAGGTTGCTGTTGATGGCGTTAAAAAATTCACGGGAATGACGATGATTAAATTAGTTAATTAATCAATGACATCGGTATGACCACACTCGTTTGGGGATTGTGAGAGTGCTCAAAAGAAATAGTACTTTAATATCCCGTGTAATTAATAAAAAATGTGGTTTTGAAACATGATACGTGATAAATGCTGTGGCATATCCAAACACAACTATGTCTTCCCATAATGACAAAGCATGCAATGATGATTACTAAATAATAATGACTTTCAACGCTCCAATTCTCCCCACGCTGGAGGCGGTGCTGGCGGTGACCAGACGTCACAGTGTCACGAAGCAGATGTAATCGGAAGCGTCTCGTATATGACGTAATGCTGTAGGGAAAGCGCACTGACCGGAACCTTGTCGGGGTGCTTGGCCCGCACCCGCTCTCCCTCAGCTCTCCTCACCTCCAGGGCCACCGTTCGTTGATACTGACTGCCCATCTGAACGAAAGGCAATCATTAGGGTCACGTTCGTCCCTTTTTAAATTGTAGTCTACAAGCACATAGTTAATGCTGCCTATGGATCCAACAGGAGGTCGATAATACCCTATACCTCCCCCTACATGTTTTGCAACTTCGAGAATTTTGAACTACAATTTGGTATGCAACGTTACACAACGAACCACTGGTCAGCGGTCGATGTCGATGTGATTAAGGTCCGTGTAACCCGCAGCGAGGCCACGTACACACACACGAGTCCTGCTACACCTCGCACAACAAGCCATTTAAAACACGTTTAACGGGGGGCGGTACAATACCGTTTGGCTGTCACGTTATCCATCGGTAATAACAAATAATTTGTTTTATCGTTATTCCCTAACGACTAACGTTGGCCAGCCTCATAGCTGACAAAGACACAACATGGGTAGAAACTGGCGAATGCAAAAATAAGCGTTACTTTTGAACGACCGATGAGATCTTTACGAATGCCACCACAGATATAGGTTTACTCCTGCCGATCCTCCGCGCTGTCACAAGGTCTCCAGGGGACCCGTTTGATCAAAACCTGGTAAAAACGTCCAACGATGAGATGGTGTTTATGAGATGTCGATTGCGCTCTAGGTCTTCGGAGCAGAAACAACAAACATCAGTAACGCCCTTACACTTCACATATCACCAATAGGACACCTCCTTTTAGATGGACATCACCATCTGTCCAATAGAAACAAAACGAAGGCGGTCTCTCGGTTTGTTGACAACGAATTCATTGGTTAGATGGTTCTGTTTAGAGACTTGGCACGCCCCTTTGTCCTGCATATGCTTGAGTGATCGGGTAATCGACCAATAATGAGGCGTTCGAAACCCTTATATCAAGGGTCACACCCAACCCTAGCCTACGTGAATCGTTCACATTCCTGGTTTAAGGCTGAACAACTTGTCCTGTAAATAGTGCCTTAACGACGTGTCATTGTTCTTGCATTTATCTCAAATTTATTTGT
The DNA here is from genome assembly GCA_027122455.1 of Trisopterus luscus. Classification (NCBI taxonomy): domain Eukaryota; kingdom Metazoa; phylum Chordata; class Actinopteri; order Gadiformes; family Gadidae; genus Trisopterus; species Trisopterus luscus. The sequence continues at coordinate 3,055,974 of JAOPUA010000009.1, read as the reverse complement.
ACATTAAATGTGCCCAACAACTAAAGCCTAATATACTGAACAGCAGAACACTAAAAAACAACAGTTTTTCATGATTGAGAAGGCTTTAATTTACATATTTCATGAAATATATGTAATATACCTCAAAATGTTTGATTGCACCAATGTCATTGGTTCATACTTGGCCGGCATGCATTCATTCCCTAAACATCTTTTTTATATGCACAAATAATACAAATTCAAGTCACATTCTCCCAAGACTAAACATTCTTTGAAACAGTTAGGTGTGTGGTATTTTGAAAATACAATGATTTATGAGAACATATCTTTGTGTGCTCTTTCATATTGAACAATTGCCAGGCCCCGAAACAGTAGTTTTTCCACAGACGGGTCCTGACTGCAGCACGGCAGCATCGCTCATGATATATACTTTTCTTCGACTGTCAGCCAAAACCCCTGCTAAATACAACCCAAAAGACCAGCAACAATACTGCAACGGACATCGTTTGGTCATCAGTCTGCTTCTCTCTGAGTCTTTGGTCCTCCACATTTCAGCCAGCCCCCACAGACGGCCAGCTTGCATCCTACGCAGTGAATCCACAATCTCAATGAGTCCTCTCCAAACGCGGTGGGTGTTTGTCCCCTCCCAACAGGGTGTGCGTCGTTTGCCCTCCCCCAGCGGGGTGTGCGTGGCTGCTCACACGGCGGCCGTGGCCGTGGTCAGTTTGAGGGCGTCCTGCAGATTGCGTTGGCAGACTCCTGAGTTGGTGATGGTCTCTAGGTGGGATTCAGGCATCCAACCCCGATGCCGGTCAGAGAGTTTAGTGCCCTCGACCCAGCCTGGCAGAGGGGGGGGAAAGACAACAAATGTTATTCAACCATGAAAATAAATGATTTATGTTTTGTTTTGATGTTTGTTTCCCCACCCACACCACAGCAGGTTTGACCAACCCTAACATGCTCCACAGAGTGATAATAGTGACTAATGTGGAGATTGCGGATGTGGATGGTTTTACCGTCGCCGCTCTGCTGGTGCACCAGTATGACGTCCGCTTTCTCCAGGGACAGTTCATCTGGTTGCTGAGTGACAAACGCGCGAATACACTGCATCTGTGCAAAATCTGAACACACACACACAGTTACTCATCTTCATTCAACAATACCAGTATTGCAGCATTGTGTAATTTTGTAATAGTGTGGCATAACAAAGTTAGCACTATTTAAACACATTTTAAATGAATGCCTAACAAGACACTGGTTTTCTAATGTGTGGAGCAACGATCCGGCCGTACCTTGCGCAGCGGAGAAATCCACCTCAGGTTGGGGCCGGGAAATAGCAGAGATCCAACGCAGCTTATCGTTCCTGAAGAAAAGAGACAGGCACATTAAAGACGATTGTCCTTCTATGGGTGTATTTCGGATCCAACTCTCACAGTCCAACTCAAGACCAAACACTGCCATGATGTTGCTTACTGTGTGTCGGTCCTCAGCAGCAGGGCTTTCTGCGAGAGGTGCAGCCGGAACAGGTTCTTCTGCAGGGAGTGCAGCTTCACCCGACAGTTCTCAGCGCGTAGGTCCGACACAGGGGAGTGGTCAATTACTGTGAATCGCCCCCCTCTGGGAACAAATGTTGCGGTTTACAAGGATGACTTACGACAAGATCTAAAAATACCCTCTACATCTACTCCCGACTTCAGGGAAAGGGAGGATGAGCGGTGACTCATGGACTCACTCTTTGTGCAGCGACAGCAGCAGATGGTCGTTGAAGAGGTGCAGGTAGATGCTCCTCTCTGTGTCCTTCACAGAGAACTCCATCAGCTCCGTCACCAGCCCCTCCCTCACCAACCGCCGAGACTGGCTGACCAGTGGCAGAGTCTGCAGGATACACACACACACAAGTAGTCATATATTTGTGTTTTTTCATACTGAACCATTGGCAGGCCCTAAAACAGTAGTTTTTCCACAGACGGGTCCAGACTGCTGCAGAGGCGTGATCGCAATCGCTCATATATACTTTTCTTTGACTGTCAGCCAAACCCCCTGCTACATACAACCCAAAAGACCAGCAACAACACTGCAATGGACACTGTTTGGTCGTCAGTTTGTCTCTCTGGGGGGTTCAGAGTCCTATAAGTGATATTCTGTGAACACACACATTCTGATTCGCTAACACGAACCCATAGAGGGGGGGGGGGGGGAGGTAGATATTATTTACCTTGCACTCAAAGTCCACCATGGCGCTGAGGGAGACCAGAGACTCTATGCTTTTCATCTGGGAAATACTCTCGTTGCTCTCTTGGATCATCTAAGGAGACGGGAACAGAGAGTTTTAATAAGAAGAAAATGGATAGATCTTTTATTGTGGTTATTGCAAAAGGGCACAACCCCATTCCTCATACAAGAGGCGTCGTACCTTCTCCAGTAGTTTCAGTGCTTTGATGGCCTGCACCACCTCATCTGTACCGGGGGCGGTCCTTTTCACTATGTTCTGCACATGAAAAAAAAAGACAATCCAAAAGTAAGATAAGCCATAGACCAACGCATTGCAGTGTTCAGATTAAACACACGCAGCTACGGTCACACCATGTTATTATGCGGTGTTTTGCTGTACATTTCAATCCAAAACATGGGCATTCAGCAATATCTTGCAGAGCAATACCGATTCAACGTAAGCATTTGAGGAACTTCAATTCCTTGTTATATCTTTACATCTCTATATGTGTACTTTGCAGAACAACGTGATGTATATTTCTCCCCGAAGTTCTCCACAGAGTCCCAGTTTGTGATAACTCTGTTAGTAAAACCCAGCTAGTGGATGAGGCGTGTGTGTGTGGACCCACCTGGACCAGCAGCTTGATGCGTGTGATCCTCTGGAAGGGGAGGATGAGGAAGGAGCGCAGGGGAAGCCTCTGGCAGACGGGACTCCTCTCCAGCTTCTCCACGACCCGCTTGAACCTCTGGTTTTCATTCCTACACCCAAAGGTCACATTATTCATTGGCTTGGATGTGGATATTCGGTACTGAAACCAAGCAATGAGTCAAAAGAGGTACTAATTATTAATTCACAGGAATTTTAAATGAATTTAGGAGAAATTCTAATGACAATCAATCATATTTCATCTTTGACTTTTTTTTTTCGTTTGATACTTTTCTATACAACTTCCCGCAGACTGAACCTGAGAGGGTCTTCAGTTGCAATGAAGTCATGTGTAAAGGCAGCTTTCACATCAGGCATGCTCATCTGATTTGCAAGGCTCAATGCTTTTCTCCATTCATCCCGTATTTGAGGGAGGACTTACATCAGCCTCTGGTAGGTAGCATCTTGGTACGACTGATTGGTGAGATAGGGCACATAAACCATCTTGAAGCGTTGGCAATGTCGGGCGATGACGTCACACACGGTGAACTGGAGCATGTCGGCCTCCACCTTCTCCTCCAGCTTTGACAGAAAACTGAAAAAAAAAAAAAGATATTATAGGGTCACAAAAAAACAAACAACGCATACACTGCATTATGGTTTGTTGTGCCTGAGGGCAATTCATAACATTAGCAGTCATTATCACCTGTGGCTTATGGCACGGACATCGGCGAAGCGGGAGAAGAGCCAGTTTCTGTCCTGGGTGGTCAACAGCACCCCCAGCTGTTTGGATTTGACAAAGTGCTCCACCACGATATCCAGACTGCGGCAGTAGGACGCTTCTGAGGTGACGACCTCAAACCGCACCTTGGGGTGGAAGCAGAGGGGTGGGGGATTATTGAGCGGTTATCAACAAACTCCCGTGACGCAACGTTTAAACAGTAGGATGTGAATCATCAAAGGCGTTTCTTCTCCAGAGCTCTGGGGTTGTGCAATGTTTAACTGAACAGACTATTGGCACTACAACATCATGCTTTGACCGATGATGCATGAACATTAGCGACCTCCAAGGAACATGTTGGGGGATTTCCCAAATTACATGGAAGTGTTAAGAAACAGTAAACAGTAAACTTCCATTGATTTTCCTCTAGTTAACTGATGATTACTTTGGGAAAAAAAAATCTAGTGATCACCAAAAAGTACTTTCTTGTTTATCAAAGTGAAACAAAAAAAGGACACTATGTCTCATTTGCCGGCGACACGTATTGATAACCAACCGTAATGCTAACCATCCACCTCCCTCACCTCTTGCAGACGCCTCTGGTCCTCCGAGAGCTGCCCCAGCTCGGTGCTGTTGCGGACCGCCGGCAGGTCCTGCCACAGCGAGGTGGACTGGCCCAGGGAGATGGAGAGGCGCGGGGACGGGGGCCTTGCCTCCGCCTTGGGGGTCTCGGGGAGGGGCAGGTTTTTGGCACTGCCGCTGCTCCGCGAGTTGGACAGCGAGTGAGGGTGGGGGACGAACGGGAGCGGGGGCAGGGGCCGGCTGGCGGGGGCAGAGGGGGGAGCGGGAGGCGCCGAGGTCGGGCGCCCAGACGGTAGGGGCCCGACAGGGGGGCGCTCCTCGTGGGCGGGCACGACAGTGAAGTGGGACTGGCGCAGGATCTCTATGTTCTGAGCCTCCTCGCTGTACTGCTGGTAGAGCTGGGCAGCTTCTGAGGGGGGGGGGGGAAGAGACACACACAGAGAGACAGAGAGAGAGAGAGAGAGAGAGAGAGAGAGAGAGAGAGAGAGAGAGAGAGAGAGAGAGTGAAAATAGTGTTGCAGGGCAGAGGATTATCGTGAGCAAGTAACAAGAAAACAAATAAAGAGAGAACGGAACTGGTTAGCCAAGAGGTGATATTTGCATTCTGCATTCCTTTGCACAGACTTGTTGGAATGCACGGTCGCAGTAGGGTTTTCCACCATCTAGTAAGAATATAGCAAAGCTTGCAGGGACATGCCTATGGCCCCGGAGAATGCGTACTCACACATGAACTTCGATACAGAGAGACAGCCTTGTGCGAAGCATAACACATATTGCTTAAGAAGGTTGCTCCAATTGAATGGAGAATTGAAAAAAGTCTGAGAAAATGTTTAGTTGACTTATTCATTTGTTTACTTGTTACTTTTTAGTTTACGTAACGATAGCAGTCACTCAGTAAATAGAGAATGATACAAACAATAAATGGTTGTCAAGTAAGAACTCTGACGTTCACAGTGCTAACCAAAGTCAGCATGGTGCAAATGAAATCAGTTGATCTCCTGCAGCAATTAAGCTTCACTTTGTTGCTTTGGTAGTTTAATGCCATGTTATGTGTTATGATGAAAAACAAATGAAAATACATCAATAAAGTTGATGAAAAGATCAAGAGTATGGACTATACATTTTCTATGAGGTCATATAATGTGACCAGTGCAAAGAAAGACAAACAGAGCAACTTACTGAAAAACTTGGAGTTCCTTTTCTTTCGCCCAACTTTCTCAAAAACATTCCTGCAGTTAAGGAAACAGTCCAAAACATGTATAAGTATGAAAACTGACCGTATTCAAAGCAATCATAAATACAACTCATATCCAAGTGTAAATAGTTAAATTACAGTTTTAGTTGCCCAATGTTTTTAAAGTGACAAAAATCAACGTTTGGCTCACCTGAGGTCATCTTCCCCCCAGGTTTCGGAAAAAGCACTCTCATCGTCTGTAACAAGTGAATATCCACCCATCAAGTTGTGATACAGATGCATTGACAGCCCAGTGTTCAATAAGTAAAAGTTAAAAAAAACTCCCTTAAGTAGCTGCAATAAAAAAGCTTAATTAAGTAATGATAGAAATATCCAGGCAAATTATTAACCCAGCTAGAAGCGTCCTGACAACGAAAGATTCACTTGATTAGGTTTAATGCTTTTTGGACTCCGCTAGCAGGCTTTATAAGGCTCAAGTGATATTCTGAAAGTGAGATATAACGTCTTATGCATTGCCCACAACAAGGCTTGTGTTTTCCACTGTTGTGTCTCCTCCCACCACCGGCGATATTTTCTCGGCACAGCTGTGACGCAATTTGGATTTCTGAGAAATACAATCGTCTCAAATCAATGCTTCGGTGACAGGTCCAGAGCAACACTTGCTGGAAAAGCTAGCACCCCAGCCTGTAACATGCAGCTTAGATAAACCTCAGATAACCTCTGCGGAAGCGTACATTTAAAATAGGGCTGCCATTGCTAAATTAAAAAAATTATGTATCAATAATAATGTCAGTAAATGATTTGAAGTGTGATTCATACAAAGGATTAGTTGATATGGATTTGTTCCCAGCAGCCTTCAATTTCAGTTTCTCACACACTCTCACACACATTTTCTTTTTACCTGTGGTGGAGAAAATTCTGGTTCTGCGGTCCCTTCCAACATCTCCTTCTTCCTCCTTCTCCTCTACACACTCTTCTTTTCTTCGCTCGGTTGTTTTGCGGAATCCCCCTCGTCGCACGGGCCCCTTAGAGCTCAGCTCTAGCATACTACTGCTTCTGCCTCTGCCCCCCTCTGCCGCCGCCGCCGTCGCCACGCTGCTGTCTCCTCGCCCCACCACCAGCTCCCCTACCTCGCTCCGCTGGTCCTCCTCTGACCATTCTGACCCACTCCCTCCATGCCTCAACACACCACCGTCCCCACTGCTCTCCTGAGTCGCCTGTCCCGTTTCCCCTTCTTCCCCTTCCTCCCCCTCAGCTGGCCCCCCCACCCCCCCCTGCTCTGGGATGTGCGGGGCCGTGGCGGTCTCTCCGTGGAGAGGGATTTCATCCGAGTCATAGTTTAGACAGGGACAGCTGCGGGGCTTGTACAACGTCTTGCTCACAGAGAGATACATCTCCACCTCCTTCGCCCTCATGGCCTCCTTATGCGCCATCATCTCCACCTCATTCGTCCCGTCCCCGTCCCCTTCCCCCTCCCCATCGGCCTGTTGCGGCCCATCCACCGGGGGGGTCTGGTGGTCCCCTGCCTCTCGGTCCACGTGAATCGCAGGGCCCTGCACTACCACGCGTGTGTCGGTATGAGTGTGTGCGGCGGTGATTCCATGCATGTCGGCGCACGACTCGGCATGCATGTCGCGGCGGCTCTGCGCCCTACCTCTCAGCTCCTCCGACTCCTCCAGGTGCTCCGTCTCCCCCTCATCCACCTCCGGCCCCGAGTCTTGGTCGCTGCCCTGCGACTCTTGTCCGTCGCCGGAGGTGGCTGCGGCGTCCGGCTTTGGGTGTCCCTCTGGTTCGCCCACCTGGTCCCCCGCCCCGGGCCGGGTCGGCTCGCCCCGCTGGCCTGTTGACGACGACGAGGTGTCTTCGTTGATGACGCCTTCCTCGGATGAGCCCAGGATCTTCCTCACCACGTTCTTGGCCCACTTGAGGTGCGGGGCCTGGGAGCGTCGCTTGGCCTCCTCCTCCATGCTCCAGGCCCCGCTCATGCGGACACGGATGGACACCTCGTCCTCCTCCTCCTCCTCCTCCTCCTCCTTCTTCTCCTCCTCCTCCTCAGGGTGTGTCGTCTGTGGGTGGGTCGGAACGGGCACCGAGTTCCCCTGTGCGACCCGGCCATCGCCACGGGTGTCGGCGGAGCCCCGGCCTTCTTGGGCCGGCTTGCTCTCTGGCGGTCCTCTGTACTCCGTTTGTTTCCCTCGCCACTGCAACAGGAGCTGCTCTGTCTGTACATCCCTGCTCACCGCTCCGATCTCGGCGTAGGGGTGCTCGGGGTCCCTCTCCGTTCGGACGCCGGCTTCCCGGTACATGACATCCATCTGGGGGGTTGACTCGGCAGCGTGGGAGCTCTCATCGCTCGCCAACGGATCCTCGGCGGGCTGGCTCCTGCTGGCGTCTGGTGCGTGCTGGTCATCGCCGTCCTGTAATTCTGTAGTACTACCGCGAACAGGATACGTGTCACGGAGGGGCTGTGCTGCCGTTTCAACATCACAGGGCAGACGGCTTCCTGGCACGCTGGCTTCCACTTTTTCCAGCCGATCCGTCTCTGCCCGCTGCTCGGTTTGCCCGATGACGCAGAACACATACTTGGGGGGCTTCTCCTTCCCTGGTGGTGTGTCTTCTGCTTCTTCTTCTTCGTCTTCCTCTTCTTTGATAGCATATTCTTTATCTTCTCTTTGCCTATTGTGTCTTCCCATTTCTTCTGCTTGAGCTCCAGGGTGAGACTGTCCATCTCCCCAGAATTCACTGCAGTCTTGAAACTCCTCCCTCTCGTCTTCCTCGTCGCCGCCACTCGACAGGGTAATAAAACCATCCTCTCCAGATAACACTTTGTCTCTGTCCCACCCAGTCTCACTTCCTCCTTCGCTCTCTGAACGTGTACAATCGCTCGTGGGATCTCTATCACCCTGTTTTACGCCGTCTTTCACGCCCCCTTTCCCGGCGTCCCCGAAACCTCTTCTTGGAACACCCAAAGGTGACTCCATCAGCTGCCTTTCCCTTTCTGCCGAGGCTTCCTCTATCTGCTCCTCCTCATCCTCATCATCCTCCACCTCTGCATCTACACTGACACCTTTGGTTATTTCTTTTGGGTTGCTAGGTCTATCAACCCGTCCTCCTTCCTCCGATAACCTCCCATAGGGCTCCTCTAGTTGTCTCCCACTTCCCTTCC
>JAOPUA010000009.1:3034993-3047374 GCA_027122455.1 Trisopterus luscus | reverse complement strand
GCTAGGTCTATCAACCCGTCCTCCTTCCTCCGATAACCTCCCATAGGGCTCCTCTAGTTGTCTCCCACTTCCCTTCCCCCCCTCTCTACCTGACCTCCTCTCTTGTTCCACAGTTTTGTCTGTAGGCCCAGGGCGCGTCTCAACTAATTCATCTTCTAAAGAGGAGTCTTTGCTACATTTCCTCCTCTGTGGCTCTAACCACATCCTCCGGTGCTGCGGCACAGGGTCCGTCCTTTCTCCTTGTCTGTCTGCTGATCTCTCTGGTTCATCGGCGCATCGGCTGGCCTCGGCCTCCCTCGGATCGCGCCCAACATCGCGATCGCTTTCCGCCGTGCTTTCACCCCCAGACTCCTTATCCTCACTGTCTCTGGACCACGACTGTCTGAACTCGCTGTCTAGATCGCTGCTCCACTCTCCGCTACTCTGGTCTCGGGGCAGCGCTTTGGGGGCCGCTACGCTCACTGGCTTGCCTGCGTTGCCTGTGCCTGGGTCATACTGCCGTGGGTCTGCTTGTCTTTCTCGTCTCTCCCTGTACCTTCTCTCCTCCTCGGCTCTCACCCTGTACCGTCTCTCCTCCTCCTCCTCCTCCACCTCCCCCCTGTACCTGTGTCGCTCTCGCTCATCACTCGGCCTGTGTCTGTCGTCGGGCCTCCGCTCCTTTCTGTCTCTGACCGTAGTATCTGACCGTCTCAAGTCCTCCGCAGAGTCCCTCTCTTTTCTCCGGTCCCTCTCCCTGTACAAGTCCCTCGTTTTCTCAGCGCTGATGCCCGGGCCTCGCTGCCTGGCTCTGTCTGCCTCTCTGTGCCTCTGCCTCTCGTCCTCTCTGTATCGCGGCTCATCCCTGCCCTTCTTTCCCATCACCCGTTCGGTGTCCCCCTCGCTTCTGCTGTGATGAGCCTCCTCCCTTCCTCTGTCCTTTGCCCGCCGTTTCCCTGCTCCTCCATCACTGTCTCCCTCGCTCTTTGTGTCCCTCCTCCCGTCTCTTGCCTTTGCCCTTTCCCAATTCTCCCTCTCACTCTCAAAATACCCCTCTCTGTCTCTCCTGCGTGGACTAGGCGCTTTACTCACTCGGTCCCCGACACCTAGCTTTGATCTATCTCTCTCTCTTGCAATCTCTCTCTCCCGCCGGTCCCGCAAGTCGCTGGTGTCCCCTTCCCTCTCCCTCCTTCTGTCTGGATACCTGTGGTCTGGCTCCCTTGGCCTTTCCCTATGCGGTGCCGGCCTCTCCTCCCGGGTTCTGCCCCCACTCGGTCTCCCTTCGTCTTTGGCCCTGGGTCTCCCGCCATCCCTCTCTCTTTCCCGGTACCTCTCTCTATCACCATGCCTCTCTGTTCGCCGAGCCCTGTCCCTTTCGCGCTCCGTTTCCCGCTCAACCTCTGTTCTCCTTGGCCTTTCCGTGAGCGCCTTCCTGCCCCGGCCCATCTCCTCCTCCCTTAACGCAGTCATTATTTTAGCTTGCTCCCTACTGCCGTTTCTCATTCTGGGAAATGTCCCACCTTTCATTACCATGTCATACTCTGCCTCTGAATGAGACACCCGCCTTCCATTTCTTAATTTCTCCTCCACTTTCTCCCTCTCTCGCTCCATCCTTTCCCTCTCCCCCCTGGTCCCGGGCCCTGTGACCGGCTCCCTCCCCGGGTACCAGTCCATTGGTTCCCCGTCTTTCCTCTTGTTGCTAGGGTTTTCTTTCAATCGCTCCGGTTCTCTAGCTCCCCTCCGCTCTTCTTCTCGTAGTCTGCCCCTGTCTCTGTCGCTGGGGCCTGTGGGCCTGGGTTCACCGGAGATGCGTGCATCTGACTGGTGGGGACGAACAGCGTTGTTTTGATTGGGTTGCGTGTCAAATAGTGTCCAACTGGGCCTTTTGGTCCCCATGGTACCATCATCCGCAAGTCCTATGAAAGAATGAAATTCTCATTATAAATGAACAAGTCTGTGGAAGAGTCGTCTGTTAATCTAGATTAAAGCTACATGCATTAAGAGTGACATGCAATGGCGCTTGACAATAACGCTGCTATAAACAATGTAGTTGGCTGTCGCCGTCAGCTACCACTACGTCGACCACTGTTGCGTCAACAAGTATGCCCTTTACTTAACATTAGTAGTATTGAAATATCATAAAATAGATATCACTATTAATATTTTAAAAACCTATTACACTTTGTATAATGTGATAATAATGTAAAATAAACATGTTTTAAAATGTCATGGAAGAGAAGCAGTCCCAACACAGCGTGCAGCTACTCAGTTGGAGCGCTGGCGGTGGGGGTGGAGAGAGAGAGATAAGGTGCGACCCTTTTAACAATGATCGATGATTAAAGTGTTGTCCGGCAGGCCTACCAGCATACCAAAGAAATACTTTCACAAATGTATCTTACCTATGAGGCATAGTCCAACAATTGTTTTTAACCTTGATCGACAAGAAAGCAAATAAGCAACTCAAACTAAAAATGATATAAAATAGCTGAAACTAACCTGTATGCAGTGGTAGCAAGAGGAGTTTCTGTCTCCCCTCGGTCCAGTTCAGCGAGAAGGCATTGGCTTTCGTAACCCACAGCTCAAAGGTTACAGTTTGCCATAAAACATTCTTCTATTAAAAACGTGTTTGATTTAAAATTAAAAATAAAAGATAAGTATACTCAATGTGCCTGAAACTAAGCGCACTCCTTACTTCCCACTCTTACTGCGTTCTTTTCGTTTCTCCACGACAGCCCTCCTCTGCGTCTCCTTCCTTGAATTCCCAAACAAGTTTCAACAGATGACACTTATCTTCCCCTCCTTTCCCTCCCGTGTCTTGTCTCCACAGCCCGCGTTGGGAACGACGTTTCGCATGTTAAATTAAGTGCACGGTTGGCAGTAGGCCTACGCCGCGGGACAATCGAGCTTTCCCTTCCCCTTTAACCCCGGCACGACTGGAGTAGGTGAACTTAAAAGTAGACCAATGTCCTCCACTTCTTTCTGCTTCTTTCTTTTCCCAGGGGTGACACAGGAAGTGAACCTCCAGCAGGTTCACTTTCTCAGAGATTTGATTGGTTGATATGCAGTAACCGGGTGTGTCCGTGTGAGCAACGCGCCAGGTAAGGTCGGTGATCGTGAGGGCGAGCGGGGGGAGGGGAGGCGCAGAACAGCGCGTTAAACACACATGACTGGGATCGCTTTGAGTTCTAGTGAATATTACTCACTATGACCACGACTAATCCATATGATTTGTGAAGTTGTAATAAGTAACATGTCAACTATCTCTTCGCTTAAAATGACCTGGACATATCAGTTGCCAATGATGCCATATGACATTTTCTACTAATAAAAATACTGGCCTACCCGTGCCTCTTTTATTTACATAACCTATTTAGGTGCAACCTGGCCACTGATGCCAGGTTGCACCTCCAATGTTTATACAGTATCCCCGAATTGACAAACGGCTTTAGAGATTGTCTACAGGCAATACAGGGCTGGGGAGGTGGGTGGGATTCATTTTTTTTGCAATCTGCAATCCACTAGACACCACACCACTAGATGTCACTAAATCCTCTACCCTTCACCTTTAACATTAAACAAGCGTACTCTCCAATGTGTTTATGTGTGGCAAGTGGCACATGTAGAAGTGAAAAAATCGCATGACTATACTTCTACTTGCATATCTCATCGGGATAGGGCGGTATATGCTACGTTTGCTTAGAGTTTATAGTTTAATCGCTCTGCACCCGACGAAAAAAACATGGCCAGCGATTGTCTTTATTTGCCCCCAGTGCTGCCATATCCCGATGAGGGGTGTGTAGAAGAAGAATACCACAATATTCACAGAATTCTGTACTTTGTAACTTGGTTCAAAGTTATGGGATCTAAATACTTTCTCTATGGAGTTGGATGGGCCTCGATCCTCAGGTAAGCATCAGAGTAAGAGGGGCGCATGATGCTTCGAGAGACGGAAAGGTTTCTAACTACTTTGTCTTGGCCTAGTTGTCGAGAAGCATAATATCACAAGTTTTTAATCTCGTCATTTGAAACAGGCAGGAATGTGAATGATTTGTCGATAAAATAAAGAACGGTTGAGTAGGACAAAGCTCAAACTAACAAAATACAGGACCTCTGCCGCTGTGATGGTGATTGATTACTGTGATGGTGATTGACTCAATTGAGTAAAAGCATTTCCTTTTTTGGTAGCCAATAGCCAAAAAGCATATTGTTCCCGTTTATCATTTAGTCTTAATCAAAGAAGAAATCAATTGAATACCTTATTTGGTCAGCACAATATGCTATGACCCACTTATCTGATGTCACACACAAAATAATGTCCTGGCTCTTTTCCAAATGACCTGGTGAGCTTGTGAATGATTGAACAAGCTTCAATTATTGAACCACTGCCATAATGTTTTAAAGTAATGTAGGCCTAATATTTGAACTTTGAACCGGAATAGGCTACAGTCCAAGTACATATTGGTGCCTGCAGATGGGAAATCCTCTTAGATTGACAGCTCATTTCCTATGATGCTATAGCTTTTGTGATTGTGAAATGAATATACGAGTGGGTGTCCATAACATTCTAACCACAAAAATATTGATAAGGCACCATCAATTTAGTCCTCCTGTGAACAACCTCAACTTAACAGATCGCTGGCCCACACACATGAGTCACATCCTATGGGGATATCGTAGAAACATCACCATCATTTCACAGTCTTGTGAAAAATGTAAACAATTAAATGCGAAGTAAAAACAGGTGATGTTACAATGCTAAATATGCAATATTGCAAATGGTATTCATATGCTGGAGAGGCCACTGAAGTAGGACACTTATGTCTGTATAACCAAATATTGGATACTGTACGGCAACATTAGACTCACTGTGTGATTGGTTGTGATTTTAATGAAGCGTGTGAATTGTTTGCAAAACTATTAATCTCATTCTTCGGTCTTAGCTTTTTAGTCTATGCTTATATTGTTTTTGTATGAAGAACAAGCTATTTATAAGCTCATTCTGCAAAAAAAAAAGTGAAGCATTTTTGGAAAGGCTCAACAAAGTTTTGAATTTAAATGAGACCTGGTCATTGAAATATGTACGTGTCCCAACTAGTATAGCCCCTAGAGAGAACGGGTTCTCAGTATAATGTTGAATTCAACGTGGTTGACTTAAGACTGTAGCTCATCACCTTTGGCTTCTCTTTCTCAGATCATCAACAGCTCGATTTCCATTTACCTCATTTTTCTCGACATACCATACACATCAATAAACACATCAATAAAATAAAACTCAAGGTCCACTATGACTCAGTAGTGACTTCATGGTACAACCATGATAAAGAAGTAATACCAGGCAGCGAATCACGCAATAACGCGTCAGAAGAGAAACAAACACTAAGTGGTTAAGCTGGAGGCCCGACGTGTCTGTCCAAACGGTGGCGCTGTTGAGCCGCATCGCCGCTCTCTCGGAGAGCCCCCTGGCGGCTCCTCATGTAAACACAGACGCACGCTGTTTTTCCAAATTCAACCGTAAGCAGGAAGATTAAAGAGAAAGGAATTGGATATGTTTTGTTGTTTACAGAACCCGCTATGCTATGCATCGTACTGGATTTACAATGCGGTGGATCGGTTCACACGTGCTAATTGGACGCGCTCCTCTCTCCAGCAGTGTTGCCAGATTGGGCCAAATGTACCGCCCAAACTGGCCCAATCTGGCAACACTGCCGTCCAGTCACGTGCTTGTGTTTAGTTTCACTTCCGCGCTCGGGTATTTCCTCGTCCGCTAACGTCCAGTGTGTGACAGTCTGCATGGTAATGAATGGGGGGCTTCTTACAGGACAAATATTAATTTAGAACCACAGCAAATGATTCTAAACATATCCCCACCTAAATACTTAATTGCCTGACAACGAAGGAGACCGATCGATGACTTTTCGCGGCTGCTGAAGACCAAGTCAAGGAAGCTAGCTTTGAGCAGACTTGACATAGTTCTCAATTGGGGACCATTGGAAATAACTTGAACACATTTGCAAATATAGTTTGGCGTTCAATCTACGAGAATCATGAAGGTACGTTTTCTCAAAGTTGTTTGAGTTTTAACATGTATTCTCTTGAGGGTTATTTTTCCTATACAGGTCACTACTACTACTAAAGTAAGTAAGTAACATGTCAATTCATGATTAACCGTGTCTTATGCATCACATGCATGCATTCTCACTAGGTTCTGTATTACTTTTGGGGGGGGGGGTCACTCTCATGGACTCCTGCTTCCATGTGTGTGACCTCCTTTGTCTGAGTTATTTGGTTCCGCATGTGCTGCAATACAATGTGTAGGCGTGACTGTTAAAAAATAGGCTTATTTACAAACCTGAATGCCTGTGAAATCTAATCAATTCGAGCAATACTTAAAACTTATTTGCTGTTCTCATGACAAAGTAGCATATTGTACGTCTTCCTCAGTCAAACATGTATTTTGCCAGGTGTCATATGGACCCAACACTGTGCCTGTCCTCATTTGGACATTGGCAGTTTCCCTGGTCCTTTGCAGTGGGTTGTCCGCTCCTCAAAACAATACGAAATGTAATTTGCTGTTGGAGACTGAGTCAGAGCGAAGTGTCCTTAGGAGACTGGAGCCACTGACCGGAAAAAAGTAGGTGCTCTCTTTATCTACGTTCCAATTTCAAAATCAGTGTTGTGTTGCCTGTTGTAATTTTTATGCATAGCTGTAAATGTCCCCAGAATAGATTGCCACGTTACTCACTGTATAAGTGCACTACAACCAATTTGCCCTGTACAATATGTTAAATAACTCTAATTAATAAATAATACACACATGAACTCACAATCTAGTCTCTATGTTACCTTTTCACACTAGTCTCTGTGCTTATTTTTGTGCCAACAGCTTTACCACAGCAGACAAGAACTACACGTATGTCTTGCAGCTGTGTGGGGACGCGGATGGCATCCAAGGGGCTGGAGGAATTCAGAAAGAAATCGGACAGAAACATACAACAATCATCGGCAGGTACAACTCGACAACGGCTATTGGAGGAAGTGAGTATTACAAAATGGAGAAATGATTGCTAAAGGTTTCCTGTATGAGTGATGATGTTTGTTCATCAGGTTTAAGCAGCTTCCAAAATCATCAAGTGGTTCACTTTTGTTTTAGGCATATTTTATTGCGTGACTTGGTTTCAGTCACTCGCTTTAAAACTCTTCACTGAGAAAGATATACTGTGTGATTTCTTCGTTCAATCCCATGACTCTATGGGTCAATCTATGCTTTGTGTTATTAAATCACAGATCCACTTCACTCTGCTCATTCCTCAACTGAATACAATGACGCTGATGGTGATTGTAGTTGTGTCCGGTGGCTAAAGTGACAGCCAAAAAAACAAGGATATTCAGGCTAAAATTTATGAGGGCTCACTAAAAGTTGACATTGTATAGATGACTTTAAAAAGCAATTGAACCCACTGTTTCAGCTGGAATTCTCAGTTCTAAATTATCTAAATTACACGTTTTGGTTACATAAAAAATAGATAAAAAATACTTTACATTAAGGATCTGTGAAGGATTTTCCAGTTGATACTACTGTGACTGTCTGCACAACGTCAATGGTAAACAATCTACTGGCCTCTAAGTTCATCTCTAAGCCTTCTGTTGCTCCGGTTTCCTGCAGGTGACTGGGTTATGCTTATCTACAGCAATGGGGAGCAGTATGACAACCATTGCCAACATCAGTCGAGAAAAACTATTGTGATGATCTCCTGTGACAGGAAAGCGGAAAAAGTAAGAGATACGATAAGTGTTTTCATGTGTTTTATATGCCCTGTTAAACGATCACACAACAACGTATAACAACAATATGAATGGGCTGTCTGCCACTACCCCTGTCCATGTAACGGGTTCTCTGTCTCTTCCGTCACTTCATCCCACTCTCTCAGAGCCAGCTGACCGTGATCACAGAAGACCGGGACCGAAGCGGCTGCTTCTACCTGTTTGAGCTGGATTCCAAGGAGCTGTGCCCGGTGGTACAATCCCATATCAGCACTGGTACCATTATAATAATCATGTAAGCAGGGGTACCGTGACGATATTTAAAGGTTCTAACGCCCATGTTTGACATGGAGGATGCTATTCATTGGTTATAAACCACCTCTCTGTCTGCGCAGTGGGATCTGTCTGCTGGCAACGTACCTCATCGGAGGGTTCCTGTACCAACGCCTGGTGGTCGGAGCCAAGGGCATGGAGCAGTTCCCCAACATCGCCTTCTGGCAGGAGTTTGGAAACCTCACAGCGGTACACAGCTGTTTGTTTAAAGTGTTTTCAAAGCGTACATGCCCTCAGAACGTCGCTTACATTTACATGTAGTCATTGGCAGGCCAACACTTAAAGGCTTAGAACAGCAGAGTAGTTTAAGGAATATGACAGAGTTAAACGTTAAGATTGGTCAGTGGGTCTGAGACGTACTGACCCCAAGACAATTCAGATATGTATATACATATATATATATATATATATATATTTCAGACTGAATGTAGCAGAGGACCAGAACTGGATTAACCAGAAATTGACGTAAATCTGTATGATTATGATACAGCCGCCGCCGTGATCCTGAGGATTAACTGCCTGTTTCCCCAAACCCCTCTCGGGCCACGGCAGGACGGCTGTGACTTTGTGTGCCGGTCACGGCCGCGAGAGGAGGCGCCCACCTACCGGGGCGTGGCCACAGAGCCCATGGACGAGGAGGAGCAGGAGGAGAGGGACGACCACCTGCTGCCCATGTGATCCTAGTCAGAAGCAGAGACATGTTTCCCTCCGCATTCTTGTTTTGTTCACCATTTCTAAGGTTAGATGAAACCGCTGACCCTCCATCAGCTCGTAGGTCTGGAGCTGTTCACTTCTGAAGCTTCACATCTGTGCCTGAATGCAACATTTATCTGATCTATAGGTTAGGGTTAGAGTGAGAGTGGAAGGCAGAAAGAGCCGTTACTTGTTTTGTCCTAATTCATGCATTTCATACTGGTAGGTTAGTTGCCATTAGTTTGAAGATAACCCATATATTTTTCCATAGAAATGGGAATCTTAGGGTCTGGCCGACAGCAGAGCACTTCCCCATCCTATACTGTTTGCTATTGGCTGCCATTGAGGTTGCAGCTATTATTTGTGTGCACTGGAAACTGAACTGGAAACGTTTAGCAAAAACCAAAACTTCCATGTGTATTATGCTTCATGCCACTAATATTGAATGTTACTAGTCAGAATAGGTTTATAAATGTATTATGCTGGCAGTGGGATTTAATTAAGAAATTCAATATTTATATGAAATACTCAAGCTTTATCAACAGTATGTAGCTAGTATTTTCCTAAAGATGTACAAATATACCAAAATTCTTCTCCATGTTTGACATGAATTAAGTTGATATTCAGTATAAAATGTATTGTTTTGTTCACCCAGTTAATAGACCCAACTCCTTTTCCTAGTTTAGACATTTGAACTGTTGCATTGAAGCTCTCTTGCATTGAGGTGACTGCAAATGCCTCTGCAAAACCGTCAGACACACCATATAGTTATAGATGGCACTGAACATAATTTGTACATGTAGGATGCATACTTTGCCTTCACCAAATCTTTGCTACTGGTCCTAATCTGGCATAATTTGCAGTGTACACATATGGGCACGGTCCTTACTAGAGACCCTTTGGAGTGAATTAGTCTTGGTTCTGTCTAACGGACAACAGCTGATGGAGATGTTACATTAATGTTGCAGAAACTGGGCTTTTGACATGAATTAAGTTATGTTTGGAGTTACTTATTTTCTGAATGTGTGCGTGCACTGTACAAACACTATTGAAAAAGACTTGTTTTCTGGCTTTTGCTATTAAAACAAATAATTTCAGTAAAGATTGAGTGCTTTTTTGTGTATTCATGCAAGCACTTGTTCTGAAACAGTTAGCAATATGTATAAATGTTTTAGTGCCAAATGGGAACCATTTCCTATGCAAAAACATCGCTCCATTATTTAAATACATTTTTAAGGGTTGAGTATGATCAAAACAAGACCATATTATATTGTAAGACTCCTAACAGCATATTGCCAAAGAAATGGGTAAATATTTTATTGCCTCAGTACACCTATGTTCTCACTATCATTAAACAAATAAAGTCAAACAATCAATAGATTATAAATGGATGGGGACCTCTGTAAAGATACAAAGGTAGGGCTTCTGAGTTCATTGATAAATTGTGTCCCTATGATAATGCAAGTCGGGAAGCTGCTCAATCCAGAGGACATCTGACAACATTTCAGACGATACTTCTACACCCTGAGAAGGGAAAACAGCTCTTAAAAAGTCTTACGTAATCATGTACACATTGACGTATTAAACTGTATCACTCTCCGTTCCATTCCTTTTGAAGCGCTCTCTTCAACTTATTGAATTTATTCTTTCCCAATCTGGTCTTCTTCTTCACGGGTGACTTCTTGACGTTTTTCTCGTTCTTTTTTTCCGTTTTGCCAGATTCAGCTGTGTTGGCTTTCCCCTCGTTGACGTTCTTTGCCTCCATCTTGGCCATCTTGGCCTTCTTGGCCTTTTTCGGCCCAGGGCTCTGGTCCTTCTGACCTTTAGCTGGGATGTTTGGTGATTTCTTGGCCACTGTGCCATTGGTCTGGCTCTTGGGGGAGACGGCCGCCTTCACGGGGACCTTGCCGGTCTTGTTTTTGGAAGGTTTCTGATCAGCACTGCCTGCGACCGCTACGGACTCCGAGGTCTCCGTCTTCTCGTCGTCTCCTTGGAAAGATACAGGCACGGGATTAAGTCATTTTGACACAATATCCGGATGAAAGATGGATTACTTTATCCTGACTGCACATCTGTTACCTTCTTCCATTTCTGAAGCGGGAACGGAGTTGGAGAACTTCTTCAGCTTGGCCACGAAAAAGCCGTCCATGTTGTGAGAATGAGGGTAGAATCGGCGCGTGAGGCGAAGAGAGGGATGGAATCGGCGCTCTTGGAACCTAAACATGAACACCATTATTTAGTTGGAAACTAGAGAACAGATATTCCTTTAAACGGTACATGATGTCCTATTCTATCTTACCTGGTGAAGCCTTCGGTGCCAAAGTCTAGTCCAGAGGGAACTAATTTGACATTTCTCTTCTTCAGAGCATAATCTACGACCCACTCGTTCTCTTCCACCTGCATGAAACCAGTACAAAAAAAAGGTGAGATGGCATTGGTTAAAAAAAAAAAGCATAAACAAATTAAATTCCATTACATTTATTTGTATAGCCCTTAATCATCAGTACAGTCTAAAAGGGCAAATTAGACATCACAACTACGGTAAATCCTTTTTGATAATCAGCTCCTGCAGTATTTCATATAATCTGTCATCCATGCTACTATTTTACTACGCTACTATTAAAGTTGCAATGTGTAACATTTCAACGGTGTTACAACATAGTTGGAAACTATTTGAGATAATGTGAGTACAACAGTCAACACAATTATAGCATGGGGTCGTTTTCACTTTTCATACTCACTACCCTTGAACTGTTCCCATCTCTACGTACCATGATGGAACACGTGCAGTAGATCAGGTAGCCTCCTGTCGCAGAGTCTGCGTTCACAGAGTCGATGGCCGCCAGCAGCAGCTCCTTCTGCAGGTGGGCGGCGCGAAGGATGTCTGCTTCATCCTACGACATGAGCACAAAACAAACCATCGTGACATCGCAGCGCAATACATACGACGTGGATCGCCTTGTATCGACATCGATGGGGGGGGGGACCAGTGGGGAGGGCTGCTTGCGTACCTTGCTGGTCTTCACCGCGGGGTCTTTGGCGATGACCCCGGTGCCTGAACACGGGGCGTCCAGCAGCACTCGATCGAAACCTCCCATGACCTTCATAATGCGACAAGGTCAGGACATGAGCCTCTCGTTCTCTTAATGCATCCATTATAACTGAACGTAAATAATAATTCATTCATATACTATATTGCCGCTAAAAATAACAACCACATGTGGCCTACAATCCAGTGAACCCTGCGTTCACCTTGGGGAATTGCCTGCCGTCGTAGTTGCAGATCACGGCGTTGGTGACGCCCAGGCGGTGGACGTTTCCGACCACACTCTTTAGTCGGTCGGCGTTGGCGTCATTGGCAACGATGGTCCCTGTGTTCCTCATCAGCTGAGCTGTGGAAACGAACACACCTCTGGGATTCCATATGCGCACCGCCCGATACGACTAGAGGCTGGCCGGGGACTAAACAGGGATCTGGGTGCAATTAAATAATAGACTTGGCGGTGGAGCGTCTGTAGGCTAATAAATGCCTGGCTTCCATGTCTCTCACACACACACACACACACACACACACACACACACACACACACACACACACACACACACACACACACACAC
>JAOPUA010000009.1:3022824-3034893 GCA_027122455.1 Trisopterus luscus | reverse complement strand
GCCTCTCCTCTAGCCTCTCCTCTAGCACCTAGCCGTGGCATGTACTAATAGCATGCCAGTGTTAAGAGTATTCTAGTGTTAGTAGCATGCTACTGCTAATACCATGCTAGTGTTAGTAGTGTTGCAGTGCTAATATCATGCTAGTGTTAGTAGCGTTGCAGTGCTAATATCATGCTAGGGTTAGAAGCATTGCGGTGCTAACATCATGCTAGTGTTAGTAGCGTTGCGGCGCTAATATCATGCTAGTGTTAGTAGCGCTGCAGTGCTAATATCGTGCTAGTGTTAGTAGCGCTGCAGTGCTAACATCATGCTAGTGTTAGCAGCGTTGCAGTGCATGGAGGACGTACTTGGGAAGAGCCTCTTTGTTGTTCATATAATCTGAATATTCCTCCTGAGTGTCGAAGTCCCAGCGACCCAACGGGCCCTTCTTGTTGCCCTGGGGAAAAGAGAGAAAGCATAGGATAAGATAAGAGATAAGAGATAAGAGAACTAGACTCTCGCACACATGGAGCACAGCAAAGAACTACACAGCCAACATAAGCTGGTAGTACCATGTGAATGAAGAATGGAAGTCAGGGGAATGCACAAATACATTGGTAGGAACATATGAATAACAACACACAGTCCTGCTGGACACTATACATCTGCTGTCTCCCTATTGGTTTAGCTTCCGTGACAAGATGCATAATGGACTGTGTAGTCACCTGGTCCATCTTGCTGTAGTCCACCTCCTCGTCACTGTCCACAGCCAGGTCGTCCATACTGCAGAAAGAACCACCGTTACACCGTTACGTGAGGAGCAGAGTGAGAGGGTGATGGGGAGAGTTGAGTGAGTGGGTGATGGTGGGTGAGTGATGGTGGGTGAGAGGATGATGACGAGAGTGTGATGGTGAGAGGGTAATATTAGTGAGAGGTTGATGGTGAGCGGGTGTTGGTGAGCGTCAATGAGGGGGTGACAGGGTGATGGTGGGTGACAGGGTGATGGTGAGACTTACGTGGCGGGGTAACACTCTGCGTAGGAGTTTGACATCCCAAAGAAATCTCCGAGATGCTCTTTCCCAGCCTCCCTTCTGTTCCCTGCAGTGCTGGCAGTCAAGGAGAAACGACTTCCCACCAGACACTTAGCATCAATACACACAGAGCGACATCACGATACACATAGCGACATCACTGGACCCTTGGCGACATCACTTAAAACTTAAAAACACCCCTAGACATTAGCGACATCACTAGACACTCAATGACGTCACCTAATCCTAAAGCACTATGAAACACAGTAACTTTACTACAGAGCAGGGAGACAAAAGGATATGTTTCCTGGCTCTGCCATTGGCTCCCTGCGGCTCCAGCAAACTTCTCATTAATCATCTTGATCTGATCAGTGACTGAGCTGGGACCTGAAACAAAGATAGACACACAGAGACAGACACAGACACAGACACACACACACACACACACACACACACACACACAAAGACAGTGAGACAGACCGAGAGATATAGAGGTTATAAAGGGTTTTAAAGAAAATTCATGTGTTAGTAACTAATAATCAAACATAGTTACCTGACTCCAACTCCAGAACCTGTAGGAAGACAGGACAGACACATACATTAGTAGTGGTATCAACACATGTGATGACTGATGATATAAACACCGGCCCCTTTATTAACATGTGATGACTGATGATATAAACACCGGCCCCTTTATTAACATGTGATGACTGATAAACGTGAAACGTGATGGGTCCAAACCTCCTGGTCGTCAGCGAGAGGTTTCTCAAAGTAGCTCTGTCTCCTCTGGTCCTCCTCGGCCTCCCGCACTCTCTCCCGCTCCCGCTCCCTCTCGCGCTCCCTCTCCCGCTCCCTGTAGCGCTCCTTCTCCTTTGCAGCAGCCTTAGAGGCTGAGGCTGTGGCGGCTGAGGGGATGTAGTCTCCAACGTCCTCGAAGATACTGACCCAGAACACACACATCCTCAAGGTACTGACCAGAACACACACACATCCTCAAGGTACTGACCATTACACACACATCCTCAAGGTACTGACCCAGAACACACACACACACACACACACACACACACACACACACACACACCCACACACACACACACACACACACACACACACACACACACACACACACACACACACACAAAAATGGTGATTAGGATATGAACTTACCGATATAGGTCGTCTTGCCCCCAGGGGCGGAACTCATGTCCAACACACACTCCCCCTCCTGGGGCGAGAGGGCCATGACTGGGAGGAGGCTGGAGGCCCCCTGCAGCATGTAGTGGCCAGCCAGGTACTCTGGAGTAGCACCTGGAGAGAGACATGGTCCCAGTGGGCCGTTTCATACACAGTGCACGGCCAATGTGTGTACAATCGCAACAACGCATCCAATACTGAATATCAGGGTTATCAGCATTATAAAGCCGATGGTTGAAAACATTGCATTCATTTTCCGGGATAAAGGATGGCTTTTTGACACGTACTACAAATGTCAATACACTTGAACTTACCAATGGGCACGGAGGAGTCGAATATGATCAGACCCACTTTAGACCACTTCCCCAACGGATCGAGGTTCACTCCCCTGTTGATCAAAGCCTGTTCAGAGGAAAAGAAAACGCATCAGCTCTGGTATCAACCTGTAGACTAAAGGTGTAATGTGTCAGATGTCAGCAGGGTGAACCGGGAGAGCCGGTGCACGGGGGTGTACCTGGGCCAGGTCTCTCCGTCTGGTCTTCAGGGTGTTGGTCCTTATGGTGACTGGTCTCTGGATCTCATTGGCCTCCAGGAAATCTATCAACTACAAGCCAGGCACAAATTTAAATTAAAACCCAATTTTCATTTTTCAATGTCCATCAAAGGGCCTCTTTTTTTACTCCCAGGTGTGATGTTAATTAAGCTGTTCCAACATGTACCATAAAAGGGACATCATGTGTTTGAGTTTCTACTTAGATATTTGATGGTTAGAACATCACACCCCCAGCCGGTTCAGTCCACTGGGTCGGCTGGTAGCTTGATCCATCCCTCACATGAATATCCATGAATCCTTAGAAAACCATATCTGATACATTTAATGGCTGATGTTTCACCTCTGAGACTGGGAAGATGTCCATGAGTTTCTCCATTAGGAAGTCGTTGTAGCTGTAATAGGTGCAGAGGTCCGACCTCAGCAGAGAGATGTACTCTGCTCTGCCTTTCCCTTCCTCCCTCTTGGCGGCAAAGTTAGACAGCACGTCAACGTTATCCTTGATTCTGTGGTGGATTGACTGTAAGTCCAGGGGAACGACACCTGCAGGCAACACCAAATACACTTAAAAAACCGACAGTCGTTTGAAAAACTTAAACCTTTTGAGGGGAGTTATAAAGAGGATTTCGAGCAGACATTTTTGGCTACTTACTCTCCTTGAGGAGCTCTTCCTCTCCAGGTAGTCTGAACTTATCCATCTCCTCGATGTTTGTTTGTATAGCATCGTCCTCATCATCATCTTCTTCCTCCTCTTTCGTAGCGGCCACTTCGTTGTCACTGTCATCAGAGTCAGAGTCACTCCCGATTCCCATGGCTGCCTTGATCTTCTTTTCTTTCTTGGCTGCTCGTTCGATGGGAAGCAGCTAAAAACATTGCCGAAAAAAAAACATTTAGGCATTTAGTCATAGTATACACTTGCAATGTGCTTTGTAAACTTACAGCCATGATGACATAAATGGGTATCCACATACTTCCTCTTCATCGCTGCCTTCCTCCACTTCTTCACCACTGCTCTCCTCAGCTGCTCCATAGTCATCCTTCATGTCCTCGTCTTCCTCGTCTTCCTCCTCCTCCTCTTTTAGTTCCATCTTAGCGGCTACTGTTTTCTTTCCTTTTTTCGTCTCCACCTTTTCTTCCTCCTCCTCCTCTTCCTCCTGCTCCCACATCTCATCGCTGTCATCCTCACTTTCAGGCGTGTCAATCTTGCGCTTTCTTTTGGCAGGTTTCAACCAATCCTTGTTTTCATCAGTGAATCCTTTGACCAGAGAATATATACATATATGTGTGTTTCTTTTAAATAAATAATCATCGGTTAAGCTTAAGCCATTTAACAGCTTTATTTATTGCAGAAATTATCACTTTGTCCGCATTTATGAAATTGGCAATTTGAGTTTACTAAACCAGCTGTATAGTCTGGTAATAACTGAAAACTACAACTGGTTAACATCCTGGATAAAGACACTAACATAATCCATTACCTTTCAGTGGCGTTGGCTCTGTAACATCTTTGTTTTTTTTGGGGTCAAGTGCTCTTTTTACAGCTCTGAAAATAATGAAAACTAATTTAGACTGGAGAACAATGTGCATCAGGGATATCGACTGTGTTTTTGTGGAGTACTTCTTACCTTTTCCTGGCTCTGCTCGTGCGGCGTTTTGGTTCACTTTCTTCTACAAATGGTGAAATATATCCCCATCAAGAACATTAACATCTCACGTCTTGCAGAATGCATTCACAATAGTTAATATGTTGATTGATGTAATAACATACCAACTGTGATAAACTTGGAAAGTTCAGTCTCGGCTCCCTTCTGCTTCCTGGACTTTCTCCCAGGCCCCTTCTTCACCTGGTTATTCGGATCCAACTTCCTACCCATTGTGGCTGGCTGTATACTACACAAGTAGTCGGGGGGGGGGGGGGATAACAAATCAACAAGTCTTTAACATGAGGTTTAGCTAAGCCAACCCAGATGCACTTGTTACTTACAATGGATGAATACGTTAGTTTTCACATCACTTCAATTCAATGTCTTTAACAACGTCAAGAAAAAGTCAATGTGCTCTCCCTCGTGATCACCACATTTACATACCCAATACCTAATCGATTTCTCAAATATTATAAAACGACAAATATATTCCATGTGTATTATTATGTATCAATTCCATCTAATATACAAACCCGAGATCAATTAGTTCATAAATTTTAATAACGTTACATGTGATATCGCAGTTGTGCAGAAGGCCAACGCAGGGAATTAATGAAAACCGTGCCCGAGATATAACTTGAAACGATGCCGTTGTTGTGCTCCCTGCTTATTTGCTCAAATATGCTCAGATACTCACCGATCTGTCTAATGTTTAATCCGATCTGTTATAATGCTGAACTGTGGTTGACGGAGAGAAACCAACACATGCGAGTTTTCTCAACACGCTGCATTAGTACATCCGGCGCGTTCTCCTGACGCGTCGGTAGTGGCCCACGCGCCTCACCGTGCGTCGCCGCACACACTCGTGGAGAACGGGAGCCCAGTGCAGGTGCGCGCGCACGAACGTAAACTTCTTCTACGTGACGCCGAACTTTGCGACGCAGAAAATAAAGAACGATGGCTGCTCACAGTGGGGATAAGCGTGGTCTTGAACATTTGGACGAATATGAACCAAAGCCAGCCAAACACATGCGTAGTCTTCATGATCGCATGGCAGAAAGGCGCTTAGTCGTCATATTGGAAGGGGCGACGTTAGAAACCGTCAAGGTAAATGACTCCCGTGTGGAGGGTTTGTGATCCACTACAATGTGCGCCGTGGCCATCTGCTCTTTAAATCATTCCAGGAAGTGGTTCTACAGAAAGAACCACAGCGATTTTTTTGTATTAATGCTACTGTATTGGTTGTGTGTTGCAGGTTGGCAAGACGTTTGAGTTAATGAACTGTGACCAGCATAAAAATATGATAATAAAAAGTGGCAGGGACCCAGGAACAATAAGGCCAGACATCACTCATCAGGTAATGGCTGTTCAAATATTCTCTACACCTTTAACTCAATCCGCTATATCAGTTTCCATTACAACCCATTTTCTCAATCTCGTTTCCCCAGTGTCTTCTGATGTTGATGGACAGCCCGCTGAACAGAGCAGGCTTGCTGCAGGTCTACATCCACACAGCGAGGAATGCCTTGATAGAAATCAATCCGCAGACCCGCATCCCAAGGACCTTTAATCGCTTCTGTGGACTAATGGGTAAGGCTATTTAAATATTTTTTGTCCAATCACTTTTCGGTGTATGTAGTTATGCACCAAAATAATTGATACTTGCAATTATATTGCCAATGCGGGCATTTCGGAATGCTCTTGAATATTGTCAACTCTTATTTCACCACCTCCGCACTTTCACTCCTCTCCTTGTCTTTAAGATAAGCTTTGTAACTTTGTAAATGTAGGTGTATAGCTGTAAAATAAGAATGGGAAGTGGAGTATCAACTTATATAGATCGATCTACTTAATAAATGTAGTTCTATTTAATCTTACAATAATAAAGTACAGTAAATGTATGTTTTTCCATGATTAGTGTTGAAATGACACGGTGCTAATCCTCCCGTTGTGACTCTACTCCTTTCCAGTCCAGCTGCTGCACAAGCTCAGTGTGAGGGCCGCGGACGGTTCCCAGCGGCTCCTGAAGATGATCAGGAACCCAGTGTCGGACCACCTCCCCCCGGGCTGCCCGCGCATCTCCACCTCCTTCACCTCCGGGGAGGCGGTGTGCTCGCGCTCCGTGGTCCCCGAGGAGGGCCCTGCCGCCATCGTGATCGGAGCCTTTGCACATGGAGCTGTACGTACACAGTCTTTTAGTTCATGAACTCATCGTCCCTATTAATCTTTCTCCTACTACTCGCTTGTATTGTCTGTGTAGTAGACGGGAGTTTTGTTTTATTGTCTTCCATTTGTTATATGAATGAGTTTTTGGACCACTTGCAATCGTGCAATTGCCCGCTATGATGTGTGGGAACTAAGTCCTCACCATTTCATCACACATTGTTTTATCGTGGGTGCAATCGGAAGCACAAAAAAATTTGTGCAAGCCTTTTTCTCCATGTTTACCTTTTTTGTTGGCTGGTGGTTAACAGTATGTTTTGTTGTCTGCTGCTAGGTAAATGTGGATTACACAGAGAAGACGGTGTCCATCAGTAACTACCCCCTCTCCGCTGCGCTGACCTGTGCCAAGATGTGCTCTGCCTTCGAGGAGGTCTGGGGTGTATTGTGAGGAACATGGAAGACTACCACAAGCAGCTGCCTTCAGTCCTCACCTATAGAGATGACCGCCCCACTATCTGAACACGTTCATAACCCTGGGACGCAATTGTTGTACAGAATGTACATCCATTTTCCAACTGATACCATGCACAAGATATATATCTATATATATATATAACCTGGTTTGTCATGAATTGTAATATGTACAGTTTGACATGGTATTTTTAGGCATAATGTCTACAGTGGTGTTAGTCTGGCGACCTTGGACCATCAGAGATACTTGCATGTAATCTGAGCTCAGTTTCAATTTGTTTGGTTGAGTACTTTTTTATTATCTTGCTGGACTGACTGTAGATCAGTATACAGTAAAGGACTAAACATTTGAGATCTGTGTCTGTCCATTCATTCTATCCATTCCGCTTATAAATAAGTTATAGGCTGTAGGTCTAGAACTTCTAGGCTGTATGTATAGACCGGTGAGGTTAGGAAATAAGTACATCTTAACTTTCTAGGCACCCACTCATTAGCAATGATTAGTCCTGAAAACTTCAACTGCAATTTTTTTTATTTTCTTTCACATTGTTTGAGAAGTCAGCTGGTTAACTGCTCCTGGACCTATGAGCCTTCAGAGTGGTCTTTACTCTACGGGCTCTTGGTTTCTTCGCCTTGGTCGCTCGCATGGGTTTCCTGCCTGCCTGTTTCTTGACTTTAGTGGGTGACTTTCTGGCTTGTTTGGCTGGCTTTCTGGTTGGGGTTGACTTCCTTGCTGGTTTGGAAGCTTTGATGGCTTTCCCACCTCTGCGACCGGACAGTGTGCCTTTAGTAGTTCTCACGGCTGTCGTCTTCATCTTCTCACCTGCCCCTTTCTGGAAATCAAAACGAGAGAGTTCGAATAAGGGCACTGTCTGGCCCGACTCATAAACTAAACAGGTTTATACAAATGTATAACAATCACCGTGTTGAGTTTGTAGCGGGACCCGGCTCTGTGTAGTAGAGCCCCCTTTCCGACCAGCCCCTTCAGGGTCATCCTCACGCGGGCGTTGTTCTTGCTGACGTCATACCCCCCGTCGGCCAGCACGTGCTGGAGCGCTGCCATGGTGATGCCGCCGCGCTGCGCGCAATGCAGCGCGGCGCGGCGGATGAGCTGCGCCAGCCCGGGCAGACGCCGCCCGCCGCCCGCTGTCTTGGAGGCCTTGGACCTGGCCTTGGACCTGGCCTTGGAGACACGCACCGGAGCCTCTACAAGATTGGGAATGTAGGACACCAAAATATATATATTAGTAATCCATACTGAAAAAATACAATTTACATTTCGTTTATGTAACACACAATAGGATGATTAAAATTTAATTTAAATTACAATAGGCCTACCTTAAATACAAATGTACCCATGTTCTGTTACTTTCGTGTTGGAGGAAGGAGTATCAGACCCTTCATTTACTTGTACTCACTTGGCCGTGCAATGTTGGAGACCCCCTTGGTTCTGTTGGTTTTCCTCTGGATGGTAGATCTTGGTTTCAGCAGGGGACCGTTACGTTGAGGCCCTGCCCTCAGCAGGCCTGCTCCCCGCGGAGAGCCAACCGCTCCCCGCCGCGGGCTCGACGGCTTCTTCGGCGTGGTCTTCCGTGGTTTCCTCTTGTTTTCCGTGACTCTTTTCGGGTTGAAACGGACGGTGTTTCTGGCCCTTTGGGTCATCTTAGGGTTGACCTTGCGGGTCGATTTCACTCCTGCCATCATTAAAACAGTGCAGAAGACTCCGAGGAACGACGGGCAGGCCGCGATTGAACTGGACTGACGGTTAATTGAAATGCCGTTAGATATGTGGTACAAACACAAACAACCGTTGCTATGGTGCTTTTTAATGACAAACAATTCCTCAATCAGTGTTCCCAAGCAGCGAGATACGTAGAACAACAATGTAGACCCAACTAGGCCTACCATTTAATTAAACAGCATACATATAGGTCACCTTATAAAAAATAATTCTAATAGGGTTATTACGTTTATCTTGAACTGCAAACAGATTATACAACATTTGAAGATCTCCAAGTTGTCATTTTCCTTTTATACCTATAATCTGACATTTTAGAACAATCATCAACAATAATCATATTTTCAGCAGCAAATAAAAAAAAATAAGGCATTGCATCTGAGAATCATTCGTGTTGACCTTAAGAAGAATGTGGTAAACATGCTTTTAATGAATGCAGCTGAGTCTTTGACGGGCATTCCAGCGCTGCAGGGCACAGCGTGGAGGTGGAGCAGAGGACCGTTATCAAGAAGGAGGGCTCCAGAGGCATGGAGTCACCATATGGCTCAGTATCACAGTCAGCCTGAAAGAGGGACACCACTTCTTTAGGCCTATATGGAGGACTGCATTGTAAAGCAACAGTGAGGACATGTAGTACACATAACAATTCATGGTTATTCTACCTGGGCAAATGAAGTGAGGAACAGATGTGTGGGAGAGAGATGCAATAGAGCGCTATCCTCGGGCTGTGTCTGTAGACTCTGCTGATAAGCCTTAGAGAAGTGGAAGACGGTCTAGATGAGCGCATGTACATTTTCCAAAACAGAACCCAGACTCTCGATTGATCATAATAAGACAAATGTGTTTATTTCCAGACCTGAAACGCCACCTGCAGAGCAGAATACTGCAACCAGATCTGCCGCCGCTGCAACGCAGAGAGCACCGTGGCGTTCCCTCCGCCGGCCCGCCCGGTGGTGCTGAGGTAATGGGCCCACACGCACTCGGCCATCGCTGTCCCCGCCTCGCTCAGAGCGGGGTCTGTGGGGAACACCAGCAGTCACAACTCAGTCTGTATCGGTGAACGACAGGTATAATAACTGATTACACTGAGGAATCCTCCAGCGGCAAGACTTGACTTTGTGCAGCGATAAAGTGGACACATGAGACTCACTGTCTTGTAGAAGAAAATGAAAGATGTCTTTGGCAATGAAGATACCTAAAATACCGTAATTCATGGCCCTGTTAAAACAACAACAACATGCAATGTATATCTAAATTAATAAATACATGACCAAAAATAGAGATGAGTGCTTTCTGAGAATATTTTCCTACCTGGGATAGGTTGCGTGGAAAAATGGAGGGACAAACATTCCCATAGGAAATATAACCTCATTGCTAGAGATCTGAGGTCTGACAGAAAAACTGAAAAGTGGCGAAAAGATGCATACATTGACAGAATATAATACTTTTTTCCTTTCATTTCAGAATTGAAGTTGAATACAATAGAGCACTCACATGTCGTCCTGTTGGGTCTGGTTGAAGAGGCGGTTGCGCCTCTGTCGCTGCAGAGCCAGCAGCTGGATGTAGTTTGAGAAGTAGCTGCGTGTGCTAATATTCACCTAAATACAAGTAAAGAGTCAGCGATAGAGCAATGGTTACACTTTAAAATAAACATTCAGCCATAAGCCTTTAGTTAACGAATAAATAATCTTTAACCAAACATGAATTTAGAAGCCTTTAGTTATTGATGAACTTGTCATTAACAAAACATTAATACACATGATTAATAAGGCCTTAGTTAAAGGGCCCTTACGTCACCACCAGATGTGATGTTGTTGGTCGATGTTGACTAGCGATGTCAACATCGACCCTCTGGTGACATCACAAGTGGGCGTATCCACACAGATGTAAGGTCAGCCTAACAGTTGGTACAGTCCACTGATGGTGGTTGGCAGGCAAATCTACAAATGCATAGAATGTTTTTAATGAATGACTAAAGGCTAAAGGTTAACTAAAGGCTTATTCATGGCTTATGACTGAACGCTATTATAAAGAAAAAAAAACATTCTAGTCCTTTCTAAATGTATAATGAAAAACCTGAACAAAATGTAAGAAGCAATATTTGTACAAATGATGGTTTGATTCTATACACACATATATATATACAAACAGATTTCTACCTTGGAAAAAAGTAGGTCAAGTTCAGCTTCTCTTTTGCTCTCAGTTTGCGTCCAGAGTCTTGGTGTGACAGAGTGGACCTACAGAGCAAAGAAAACGTCTTATCTTGCAAATTTAAGTTTCAACAAACGCTAGGGATTAATTGTGGTGTAAATGTACCTTTTTCATTAAAGACCGTTGAGAGTTGTAATCTCCCCAATCGAGATGATTGAATTTGGTCTTGAAGATTGAAAATATGTTCGCAAGCATCTCCTCTGCCTGTTAACAAAAGGTCAGTGAGAATTCAAGACATATAATGTAATATGATTGCAAGTTTCTGGAGACAATGTGTACGGAAAGGGCTTCACACTGGAATGCCTCACGCACACACACTGATGGTGTTCTCAACCAACTTCTTTTGTCAGGTCTCTTGCTCAACTTTGACACAGGTCAGCACTATCACTTTCCAGATAACCTGTTTGTCAGCTACAAACAGTGTCAGGCATCTCTCATTTTATGTTGTTTTAGCTTAATTATTACAAATAATACAAATACAGTTTGATTTGAAATATACTTGACTTTTCATGCTTTCATGCGAGTGACTCAAGTCGGTTGACCGTCCTAATCTGCGTGGAGGAAGTTCAAAAGATGGATGATTCCAATTCACCCCTTACCTTCCCGTGTGTAGCCATGTCCGTTAGAATATGTGGGAGAACAGTGTCAAATCCTTTCTCCGTCTCCGTGATACAATGCTTCCAGCGCGGAACTTTCTGGTATAGGGGATCCAATTTTAAATGAACAGTGTCTTACTTAACATCAGCTCATCGTCATTCCTAACATGTTGATGGTGGAAGAATAGGATAATGCTGTCGACTCACCGGTACAGTGTGTCCCAGGGCCAGGTAAAACCTCCTCTCTGTCTCCCTGAAGCGGGAGTCTAGGGCAGGTGTGAAGGTGTGCAAAAGGTTGAGGAACATGAAGGTGCGCAGTGGACCACTTGGAGGCAGAAGAGAAGAAGGACAGCCAGTTTGAAAAATAGGAATCGAAATGTTTGATATGTCTGTTGAAAGAGGGGGGGGGGGGGGGGGGAGTCAAAATAATAAAAAAACCGGTTTCAAAATTAATGCTTTGGAAGCCAATTATGGAGGACCTTGGACATCT
>JAOPUA010000009.1:2910632-2923563 GCA_027122455.1 Trisopterus luscus | reverse complement strand
TTTGTTATAACATTGATAACAGCTGCTATTGTCCAATATTGATAAGAGGGTCCCACTCACCTCACTTATGTTCTCTAGGTAAGTGTTCAACACTGGTGTATCTCGTTTTGGCTGAAGTTGCGAATTCTATAAGGAACAAGTCAAATGTGTCAAGAATGCTAATAGGTTTATAATGCATATACTCATATACTCGTGTACAGTATTGTAATCGACATCATGCCCGTTCTTACGTCTGTGCTATATTTCTCTATCAGGTCACACAAGTGGTGCTGCTGCGTCTCTCGCAGTGCTGAGCAGAAGCTGCTGAACGCACTGGGGCCTCGCTTGGGTAAAAGGAAAAGCAACCGCCAGTTTTGCTTTCCAGAGGTTTCCAGGTTCTGGAGTATGATAAAAAAAAACATTAATGAATTGCAATATTAATTCGAACAAAATATGAAGTAAGCATTCACAACATACTCATTCGCGCCATTCACGTACCAGAATGCTCTCCGCCATTTCATCGTTGAGGATTTCGTCCGCCTGTAGAAACTGGACAAGTTGAGTATCTACAACCATTTGCTTGCAGAGAACCGCAGACATCTTTCGGAGAGCCCGCTTGTCCCGTTCTGACATACCGCACTGCAGCATGTCGGCTGTGGGCGTACGCACGGACTGAACTGTGAAAAGTAAAGTGACTGTGATCAACCCGAGGACGCCACACAGTGCACACGAGAACTGGACGTAGTAACAGTGTAATATTTTTGCTTTGTGGACTGACTATATGACGAAGCAAGACAAAAAGTTAACCTCTATTGTTTTACTGTCAGCAATCCCAATATGTGTAATTACCAATCTACGAATCGATAATAACAAACGTTTAGGTATGGGTTTGCGTAGATGTTATACGCGCTTACGCTACTTCCGCAAACAAGTGTATCCGAAACTATGCACAATAGCTCTAATGATAAACTCAACGGACTCGTTTCGATTTTGAATTGTTGTCATACCCCATGCATGAGCACACCGTTCAGTGTCGTATTGAACTCTATTGCTCTGCAAAGGACAATGCTAACCAGCTAGCTAGCTGGCGCGTGAAAATTACAATAGTATAAAGTTACCACCCGCAATACCTTCTATAGATATTGACTACAATCATTTTACTCCAATAACCACAAGTATATGGGAAAACATTAAGGTCCTTAAACATCGATCATCCCACGCTATTACTCATTATTTACTCACATTGCGTCCGACTGTAATCAATTCCGCGGGGCACGATGAAGTAGGACGGACTCCAAACTCACTATTCTTTTTTTTAACCAATGACAAGAGCAGGTTCCTTGACTGACTTCCCAAGGAGCGAAGCAGCATGGTGTTTGTAGTGGGTGGTCGTCTGCTGCTTATCACTGGTTAAGGGCACATTTTGAATTTGAACTCAGCTCTCTGTAAACAACAAACCAATTGATGAAGCACTTGGAAGAGTGACAGAACCAGTGACCAAATAGTAGGCTATGCACGAGTAAAAGAAAAGGGTATATCATTGGCTGGAAAACACATGAACTAAATGCAGCCCATGCAATTCAACGGCATGGTTTGCGTTGGCCTACAACACGTTATGCAATAACGTTCATATATGTATATATACATATATACATTTGTAACATCAGAAGTCAGCTTTTTTGTTTGTTTACCCCTTTTCTCTCTTTATCTTTTTCTTATTCTCTGGGCTTCCTTTACCCTCTCCTGCTGTCTGTCTCCCCGCCCTCGCTGTGTGGTCCATCAATAATTGATGATTTCTACTGACTAAAAGGGTAACAGGTCCATGAGAACAATCTACAATATCTATTCCTTTCCAAGACGTGTGGCCTCAGTCCCTCCTCAGAAAGTATTACTAGCAAAATATTACATCATACGATTTATAGATGCTGCTTACTTACTGGCTAGTCTCGTGTCAGAGGTCGTGGCTGCTTGTTATCGAACTGTACCTGTGGCCAAGAGTGGGTTAACTCGGTGTCTCTGGCTGACAGCGGGATAGAGGGAAGGAAGTGCAGAGCTTAAATGAGTGAGAGGCAGGGGGCATAGATAGAGGAGGAGGTAGAGGAGGAGGAGTGGCAGAATGATAGAGAGAATTAATTCAGTCTTTAACCAGCCCCATCAGATTGACACCACAGCCAACTGGTGTATGCCAAACGCTCACAGTGCCGCAGAGTCATGGATGAAGAAAAGAGGGACATCAAGTTGCTACCTAGGAAGACAAGTGTCACTCTGGAAACATGTGGGAGGTGAGTGGAGACATCTTTAACTAGAAAAGATCAACTCAGTCGAATTTGAATGAAAGTGTATATGTGGGCCGATTCAGGTCCTGAAGAATGAATGCTCCCTTTGTTCAGTGTAATAATACATTTCCCGCTTCTGTAGCTAACCTTTCCTTGTTTACAGTGCAGGTCGGTTTACATATGGTAATGAGAAAACTAGGATTCACATGCTGCTCTTTCCATATTTGACTGTGTGTATGTATAATGACAATAGAGTGCAATAAATGTGTGCATATCCACCTGTGGCTGCAGACCAGAACCGGACCTCAGCACACAAGACGTCCTGGCCCTTTCTGCTGCAAGGGACCCAAAGCCGTTGTGCTCTTTCAGCGGCAACCAGAGGGTGATCACCATTGTCATATATATATATATGTATAGTTATTATATAGTTATATAGTTCTATATTACTATAACTATACATCATTTAATGCATTGAAAGACTGATAGACAGATCAACGAACACAATAACATCAGCATTTTCCACTTTCCAGTCCAGTGAATTGTTATGAGTCATTCGTTGTTATCTTCCTCTTTAAACCCACGTTTCTTCTTTTACTTGTCTGCCGTTCGACTGTTCCTCCTCTGTCTGTCCCTGCTGCTGACCGCCGTTGATTACAGGTTACGGAGCTGTTCGAGATCATCGAAAAGCTGCAGGTAAGAGTTTTAAGTGTATGTCTATTTTTCCTGCTTCCTTGATGAACAATGGCATCTGTTCACCATTGTTTCACTGCTCTTCTTCCTTCTTCTCCTCCATTAGGGAAGTAGAATAGACGAGCAACGATGTGTATTCCCGCCGCCTCTTAAGGTCAGCCACTCTAAATTCCACTCTAAGCTGTTGTAACACATGCCTAGACACATGCT
The DNA here is from genome assembly GCA_027122455.1 of Trisopterus luscus. Lineage (NCBI taxonomy): Eukaryota > Metazoa > Chordata > Actinopteri > Gadiformes > Gadidae > Trisopterus > Trisopterus luscus. Next base: position 2,920,408 of record JAOPUA010000009.1, on the reverse strand, counting down.
TTTACATGGACCACAACAACAGTGCTGAATAATGCAATGTAAATAAAGGTGAACAGACCACCATTAACATGAGAGGCCTCGTCTTGGTTCCGCCGCAGACCCAACTGCTGAAGATAGGAGGTGAGGTGCCCCTCGTTCTCCCACCCAAGTTGGGAGGCTACTGGCTGGACCCCCCCCTGGATAAGCTTGTAGCCATGAGCCCCTGCACTTCTCCCCAACACGGCCTGGACCCAGTCTGCTATGATATATTGGAGCGAGACAGCGATGCCAAGATCTACCGAGAATTCTTCAACTCACGGGTCAGTGGGCATAACCTTCATTACTAATTTCCTGTTTAGCTATTTCAAGTCATTAGGCAGATGCTTTAAGAAAATTAAGACAGAAATGGGTGTTTGAGTGCAGTGCCCCTGGCTGGGAGTAAAGCCCCACCCTGACCACCAGACCACCTGATGTAGCTGGTCTGTCTTCTTTCTTTCAGTACCATCACACGTTCATAGCGGTGGATGCCTCTCTGGGTCCACTGGTGCTCTCTGTGTGTTTGGAGGGAGAACATCAGAGAATACGAGTCATCCTAAGGTTTGGATATTTTGTCTACTTTACTTTGTCTACAGGGTTTGATGATTTAGACTTTTGACAATGTTTACATGTTTGACCACGTTATCAATGTTCAAATGAATTAGTATTTTTATTAGTTATTTTTGAATTATTGTTGTTATTCCAAAGTGATTAAAAAAAGCATCTTTGTTTTCTAAAAAACAATATTATTGTCTTGCAGGATGAAGGAATGCTCTCTGCATGGAGTTTTCTCCCTTTCTCTTTTCCCCAATGTTCCTTCTGCTGTCGAGTTAGCCAAGGTAACCAGATTACCTGCAGTTGACAGATTGTAGATGTCTTCATAAAAATGTATGTATAATATTACAATGACCTCCACTGTCATATAACCTCTAGAGGCTCTGTGAGAATGTCACCGTGACCCGGTTTGAAGCAGTCAGCTATCTGAAGGTGGGACATTATTCTATACTTCAGGATTGACATTCATATTGAATATAATATATATTCATCTATACCACTACTTTCCCAAAATATATCTCACCTAATTCCCTTTCTGTCAAATCTTCATCATCATCTGTTGTTAAAACTTCTAGGCTCCAGAGTTGATAATAGCGTTTGATGAGCACAGGGTGTCGTCCAATTTCAAGTTTGGCATCTTGCTCCAGAAGGAAGGGCAGGTAAATTTCTTAGAAACCCATTGGAACACATTATACTATTATGGCGACACGTACAGACCGTGCCCTCCATCGTGGAAACGTGTCTTTGTGTTTAGTTCACGGAAGAGGACATACTGAGCAACACTGAGGAAACTCAGGAGTTCCAAGAGTTCCTGTCCATCTTGGGAGAGACAGTTCAACTGCAGGGATTCACCGGGTAAAAGGAAAATACCTAGCAGTGTCTTCATTTTAAATTACAAATATGTCATGCCCTATCATCACATGAGGTTTCTTATCCCTCTTGTCTCAGATTCAGAGGAGGTCTGGACGTGTCGCATGGTCAAACTGGAGATGATACAGTGGTCACTTCCTTCCAAGGAAGACATATCATGTTCCACGTAGCCACCAAGCTGCCATTTACCGAGAGTGACCCACAGCAGGTCAGCGGCTGCATCACTGTAATCAATTTTGTCATAGTGATTAAGATATGTGATTAAGAGATCTTTCCAAATGAGATGCTTCAAACTTACTGTGAGACGGTAATGTTTGGAAACAAGATCATCGCCACTTTAATCTTCTTCTCCTCCTCCTCCTCCTCTCTTCTTTTATCTCCGCTACTTAGTTACAGAGGAAGCGACACATTGGGAATGACATCGTGGCATTGGTTTACCAGGAAGGCAAGACCCCTTTCATCTCTGATATCATCAGCTCCCACTTCCTGCACTGCTTCCTGGTGGTCCGCAAGGTTCAGGGAGAGCAGGACCAGTCAGCAGCAGGAGGATACCAGGTCAGCCATTAGCAGTGTATGTGTAAGGTGTCGACATTACATAACTGCAAGGAGTTGAGTCAAAGACAAAACAAGGAGTGATTAATGCCATTATGAGATAAATAGTTGGTTTGGTCTTGATGGTTGTTTATTGAAGTAAGATCATTGTCTATTTGCAGGTGTGTGTGACCGCCAGAGAGGATGTCCCCCCTTTTGGCCCTGTTCTACCAGATCCTCCCATATTTACAGATGTAAGAGACCGGGACATTACACCGCATGACGGCCAGCAACCTCTATGTGTTAAGCCAATACAAATATTTAATCTGACTCTCGTCCTCCAGAGTTCCTTGCTTAGACAGTTCCTCCTCACCAAACTTATCAATGCAGAGATCTCCTGTTACAAGGCAGAGAGGTTCAGCCGTTTGGAGGTAGGCAGATATACGCGATATGGAAGCAAAGCTCTCAGTAAGGTCAAAGTTCATTCACAATCAGCCGATGCCACTTTACCTATGCTTATTCATTGTTCATCATTTTTCTTATCAAGCTCCGCACCCGTTCGTCCCTACTAGAAGGCCTGCAGAACGAACTGTCCGCCCGTTCGCAGTGCATGCTGGGAGACCCATCCTCGACGGCCCTGCCGTCGAGTGACGGGCTTAGGGGCGTGTCCGAAGGCAGTGGAGGTTTCATCGAAAACTTCAAGGTTAATACTAAATTCTTATCAGTCTTGGCTTTGGAGCTTCACGCAATTGGGTGTCAATACTTTCTGTGCTGATTCTCACCAGAGAGCCATACGTGTGCGCAGTCATTCTTTTGACACACTGGGTGTTCCCAAGAAAATTGGGGGGATTGTAACGCACAGGCCAAAGGTAAGTTATACACCTCTCTTAAAAATATATAATAAAATACATAGGATGAGATACGTTTTCTGAAATTAATAATATTTATACTTATTTCTGACTTAATTGCAGACCGCATATACAGAGAAAGATGATGAGAGGTAAGGGCAATGCAATTTAACAACTGTTAAGTCTTTAATGTATTATTACAGTGATATGTATATGAGGGGAAAAATGAGGGTCAAGTTGGGCTACCCATACAGACACAAGGCATGCTTCTCTTCTGCAAAAAAATAAATGCATTGTTCAAGCCACATTTCTACCTATGTTGGATTATGGAGACATTTTATTTAGGCATGCTGCTGCTAATGCATTAAAACCTTTATCACCCATCTCTCTGTTTCAGCAGCAGATAGGTACTCTAACCCTCACTACCTCTTATACAGCAAGGCGGGCTGGTCCTCCCTCACAGTAAGAGGGGAGGAACACAGTTTGATGTTTACAAGACTATTCTTATGAAATACCAGACAATTTTTAGACTGGAAATCCAGTTCACACATATCACACATAGGAACAGTCTAGTTCTGCATGCACCTGGAGCCTTCTCTAAACTAGGGAAACAGCTTTAAAATGATGTGCCCCAAAATATTTGAATAAATTAAAACAAAGACTGAAACGAGAAAAGCACATTGTGCTGGGCCAATGCAAAACAATATTAACCAACATGGGACAACCCGATTTTCTATGTATCAGTATATTGTTGTATAAGTCTTTTTCTATTTTATGTGTTTTATTTATTAAATTATTTATTTATATTTTGATTGTTGTTAATTCCCTGCTCTGTTACGTTTTTAAGTTATTCCATATATTACCTATTTAATTATTTGTATATGATGTATTTATAGAAAAATTTTACTTTCTGTCCTTATCAATAGGGCATATCTCCCTGGGTTAGCCTAACCTCCCCTGTATTACTGCCATGGCATATGGTCTCATTAAAAGAATAGTGGGACTTAATCAAGCTTCTCTTGTTTAATCAAGGTTGCCAATAAGAATAATTGGGGTTCTTTTCTGCTTTTCAGTGAAAAAAACCCAGACTCTACAATTCCTGTGGTAGAAAATCCAGAATCGGCCGACCTCGGAAACCAACAGTGTTCTCATGAAGAGACATAGCTCCAAAGTGTATACAAATATGCGCCCTGGTTGTCTATAATTGTTTAAATTCAAATGTGTACTATCTTATTTTTTCTAGTAAGTTTTAGTAGGCCTAAATGACACAGAATGTATTTTATCTATTGTACTTGTAAACTTAGAAAGGGAATCGAAAAATAAATGTCTGTATGTAATGTCTGTATGTAATGTATGTCTTCATTGATCAAAGCCAAATGAAGGTCAAAGACGGTCAAGCATGTTGTCTTTCTTGTTATATTCAGCGCAAGGGCAGGCCAAAGGGTGGCAGTATTGTGTCGGTCGATCCGCTCCTTTTCTTCCAAACAAACGAAGCATGGAGGAAAGCGGAAGGAAGCTTTCTCGTCAGTGGTAGGTTGCCAATGCTAGAACAACATAAGCAAACGGATCAGCACAAATACCCCTGGGACGTCGTGGTGGTGACTATCCACATGATTTACATATCCGCAACATATCGTTCACTCTGCTTAGAATGTATCCAAAGTTAAATACATGATCTCCCTGCGCCACATCTAATAGAGCTGAACATTTTATTTGAAAAAAAAATGAATCATTGATGAATTGAATGGACACATTGGTGTCAAGTTGCATTGGGAGATTCAAGTGAACCTTGACACACTGCGGAAAGGTAGACAAACAACGACCCTGATTCGACTCGATTCAACTTTCTGTTTCACTCCAATACAAATAAAAGTATTATAGGCTGCGTTGCAGAGGACGACAATCAAAAAGCAGACACTTAAACATCTTGAAGATGTCCTCTAAGAAAGTGGTCGAGTTGTTCTTTGACGTGGTTTCCCCGTACACCTGGCTTGCATTTGAGGTTCGTACAGATCAAGTTGCTATTGCAATGTTGAAGTTGAAATACAAATAATGCATGCATATATAATATTTGCATATTGTGCATATTTAGGTTATGTGCCGATATCGAAACGTGTGGAACATTGAGCTGAAATTGCGTCCTGGTTTCTTGGGAGGCGTTATGCAAGGGTCTGGTAAGCTTATGGTCAATCAGTAGCTGTGTTTAACCTTTTTTGTTGTTTCTGTATTGATTTATTACTATTGCATATGTGTTGTAATGCAAACATAGTCTACAGATATGTGTGTCCATAGTTGACATTCTTGTGTCACAATTGTGTGTTCCTATAATGTAGGAAACAAACCTCCGGGGCTCGTTCCAAACAAATTCCTGTACATGACCAAGGATTTGGAGCGCCTGGCCCAGTACTATGAGGTTCCAATTAAGTCTCCCAGTAACCCTTTCGAAGCCATGTTTGAAAAAGGTAAGGCCACCCCGCCATGGGCTTTACAGCTGTTTACAAACTCGACATCATTAAAATGCCACCGTACAACCTTTTAGCTGTGAGTCATACAGTCACCACCACAGATTTTTTTCAGTTGCTTAACTCTTTAAAGATGGAGGAACCACCACAGATTTTATTCAAATTCTTAACTGTTTAAAGATGGAGGAACCACCACAGATTTTATTCAAATGCTAAACTGTTTAAAGGTGGAGGAACCAATCCCTTGTCCACATAATGAACAAAATCAATTTTTTTGTATAATTCATCCCAGGCTCCTTGTCTGCAATGCGGTTTGTGGTGGCCATGCAGGGGCAAGCGAAGGATGACAGGCAGGTAGAGCTTGTTTCTAGGGAGCTGTGGAAAAGAATCTGGAGTCAAGACAAAGACATCACCACGCCTGAGTCCCTCTCCGAGGTAGGCCCCATCTCCTCAGACCACCTCTGTCTGTCTACTAATCAATTACTAGGTGGTTTGAAATTGTTTAGTTTATTTGTTTATAGATTTGTGGACAGTCCCTTTGATTAACTGAACAGTGAAAGGAGCAGCTTTAGCCTATTTGGCTAATCAGTTCCATTCTATAAAGTGTATAGAATGGAACTGAATAACGTGTAATGTGTGCTGCTGTTTTAACTGCTGTTGTCTTGCAGGCAGCGATGAAGGCAGGGATTTCTGCCGGTGAGGTGGGAGAGTTGCTGAGGCTGTCCTCCACCAAGGAGGTTAAGGACAAGTTGAAAAGCACCACGCAGGAAGCACTGGACCACGGGGTAAGAGAGATGACCTTGTCTGATCTGTTTGTTTGTTTGTTTTTAAGTACATGAATGAGTTTGGAACGAGTCCAGGAGGTTTGTTTCCTACTTTATGAGAAGGACATGTTTCCGTGTTTCCATCTTCCATGTTTTTGGACTAATCTGAATTGTTGTTGGTATTTCTGCAGGCTTTTGGCTTCCCCCTAATCGTTTGTCATGTGGATGGAAAGCCAGAGACATTTTTTGGCTCTGACCGTTTTGAGCTGATGGCGCAGTGCATTGGTAGGCATTTTTGAACTCTGCAAATACAATTATGAGTGAATTATCTTTGCAGATCTCCGATTAATTTCTTTGTATCTTTCATTCATTCATATGTTGTTTTTTATGTTCTAGGAGAGAAGTGGCTTGGACCTCAGCCCAAAGAATCCGCTGCCAAACTTTAACTTTTGACACCTGCACAATGTGGAGGCTGATCACTACTGAGTGGTTCATTTATGTACAAATAGCACTTCCTAAACTCTTCAAGGGGACAATTTAACTCTGAAAACAGGATGTGTTTAGTTCACAAAAATCCTTGCTTCATAAATAAATACTTTAGAAGTTGATTGTTTGTCATTGTCACTTGTTTCTTTTTTTAATGATCAAGCTATTTTTGCACCTGCATCTTGTCCCAAAGGTGAGAAAAGCTGCCACACAGGTTCGTTTTTGAGAGATCTGATGAAAGAAATGGAGTGAGAAAAATGCCAGATATGCGGATATAATAGACTAAACAGCAGAACAAAAAAACACAGGAGGAAAAAAAGTTGCAGGACCTGTTCGCTTAACAAAGACAAGTAGATAGAGTCAGCATTGGCTGACGCACAATGGCTAGAGATGATACAACCTCACAGTGAATAACAGTGCCAGGGGAGACCCTTATGGTAAACACAACCAGAAGTTGGGACTGTTCCATTGAGATCCCGAAACCTTGATTCAGCTTTTGGCCCCACTCTTCACTAGGTGATTGACGCCAAGAAGGAGGAAATAAAAGCGGGAGACGGGAAGAGGGTGGGGTTGCTTATAAAAACAGAAGGTGTCACCTGAGCAAACAGCCAGGATCCCGTGAGTCCTCTCCGGTCACCAGAGAAACAAGACGATGCAGAGCTGCGTGGCAGACTGCTCCATCTAGGCTCAGACGGGGAAATGTATGAAACTCTTGCTGAGAAGCCTACATGAGACCCACTTACAACCACCACTAGCAGGTGTTTGTCTAGTCCTGAACTAGTCTGATTCAAACTCCTCTCCGGATATATTGACAAATTACAGTATCAGAGACCGTAAGGAATAAGGTATGGATCTATTCCTATTTTCTATTTTTTTCAAACATTTGTGCTGTAGCCTACTTTATGGTCATTCCTGTAAGTGTATTATCGTAGTATTATCTAAAAGGTGTTTATATAGAGAGATGGGATAGGGAAATGTATCTTGTGTGATTGCTTTTCATGTGTTCCTGGCTCAGTCACCTTAATACACGTAATAAGCACATTAGTGCGTATGGGCTTATGAATTCTGAATATGTCCGTATGTGTGTTTTATTGTATGTACATTAATGTTAGCGCTGGATGTGACACGTTGACTACTAATCTGCATAGCTGACATTCAGGTTAGGAAGGATTCCATGTAGGCCTATGATGCAAAGAATAATTCGCTGTGAACAGTGACGGGAAGTGATTGCTGCTTGTTTCATATGTACATATTTCCTAGAAAAAAACAACATAAAACCTTCCTGATTTAAACATAGTAGGCTACGCTTTCACGTAATCTCTTCCTCCAAAACAAAGAACATAAGAAGAGACGGATACTGTATGTGGATCTGTTGTCAGTGTGAAGCCAGACGGCTTCCTTGTTGTCACGTAGGCCTACCAGACACTTTTCAGGTTATCCAAAAGTAGACCATTAGATAAGCAGAACAGGTCACTATGGCACCCCTATTACCACAAAAGGATCAGAATCAACAACTGCAGGCCAGTGTGTACATGATCGCAATCTCAAAGCAGTTTCTGTATTTTTTATACAAATACCATCTATGTAGCCTACACCCACATAGATGACCTTAGATATGCATGAAATACATAGGCGATGTTCACTAATGATGTGGAATGGTGTTATGCAAATATGTTTTTTTCATCAAATCTAATTTACAACGTTTCTATTGAACAGGATGTCTTCTGTGTCTGACGCTGACTCCCAATGTGGTCCAGGGGATACCATTTGTGGTACGGATGGGTGAATTCTCACTTCATTTTCTCTTGATTCCCATTGTATTTGGTAATTGAAAATCATAGACACTAGTTCCTAGTCTCCCACTGCATGCCACAGGCCCCGTCGAATACTCTTAATCAACTGCAACCCGATGCAGGGGAGCTCATTGCAATAGCGTCGGCCAACACCACGGACTCAACTCAAGCGTAACCTGGTTCGTGTTTCCCGCTCCCTGCCACAGAGATCCGTGTGTATGAGCAGGAGGTGATCGTGGTGCCCATCCTGCTGCTGGCCAGCTTCCTGGTCACGCTGGTCTTCATCATGCTGCTGCGCTTCTGCCCAGAGAAGGTGGACCGCATCAAGCCCAAGGCCAAGCAGACGGCCTACAGACAGCGGGCCAGGCGCACGCTGCATGGCATTGATGGTGAGGCTGTGTGTGGGTTAAAATAGGTGGAGGTCATGGACCGATGTATTACATTTAGGGCATTTAGCAGACGCTTTTTATCCAAAGCGACTTACAATAAGTACATTTGTCATAAGAAGTGAAACAATATATCGCTGTCGGTACAGTGATAGCTAGCTGCTGCAGATGCTACACAATTAAGTACTATAAATAAATACAACGTACATTAAGTGCGTTCATTAAGTACGTACATTAAGTTCCAGGACGTACAACAGACGTAGTTAACAGAATAGTTAATCAAAGATTATTGTGATTATTACATATTGTATATATTGTATAAATTGTACATATTGTATACTTGGATAAATGCCCTAAATGTAAATGTATTCCAACTTTTTTTTTAAATACAGTATCTAGAATTGATTTTATTGAATGTATTGACTTACTTACACTATTTGGTTTAATTAAACCCAGTCCTATTGCTGTGTAACAAATATACTTAAGGCACCGGCAGTTATTTGTTTGCTCAAGGGGTGGTGTCACACCATCTCAGTTTTGGTAGCTGTACTGTCATGCAAATATCCGTACAAGTGCAACAATACCAAATGGCCTGTCCTCTCACTCTCGCTTTCCTCACACTTCAATCCGTCCCTCCCTCTCTCTGTCTGGCAGCCCCTCCTGGTATCAACGTGCTGGAGAACGAGAGCATAGCGCTGGACATAGCCAGCTCCTACTCCACCTTCAGCCCGCCCAACACCTACACCGACAGGAACCTCCTGCACACAGTGGACCACCCTGCTCTGAAACTCGTCCCCCCGCAGACGCACCAGTACCGGCCCAGCTACACCCCCACGGTGCAGCCCAGGGAGCTGCCACGCCAGAGGCTGCCCGAGTCCTTCAACCTGGTGACGGCTCTGCCCACCACCTTCTCCCTGCGCTCGGACACTGCCGTGTCCCTCTACCGCGCTCGCATGGAGAACCGCAACGTGGTGCTGCGCGTGCTCTCAGGTGTGTGTGTGTGTGTGTGTGTGTGTGAGAGAGAGAGAGAGAGAGAGAGAGAGAGAGAGAGAGAGAGAGAGAGAGA
>JAOPUA010000009.1:2879977-2906564 GCA_027122455.1 Trisopterus luscus | reverse complement strand
CCCCCCCCACCCCTCTGGCCTGCTCCATTCAGGCTGATGGCGTCTGAGCAGCGCAGACCTCGGAACCTCAGTCACGTAGGCTGTTGATCGAGGCACAGATCTTGAGGGCGGGGCCCAGCTTAATGTTCATGGTGGATATGAGATGATCTTCTCTGAGCAGCATCAGGGCCTGTCCGTCTATCTCCTGGGAGAGAAACTGGCTGGCCAGCTCCTCGCAGCCTTTGTTTAGAGAGAAGGGCGAGACACACGGTAAACACACCAGATCAATGAACACACCCACCACTTCACGCCGCTGCCATTTAGCAAACAGGCCCCACCACATTTTTAAGGAAGACTACGGACCTTGCAGTGACGAGATGAACCTGCAGACTTCAGCCACGCCCCAGTTGGTGGGGCTCCCGGGAGCGGCGTTGGCGCCATCCATCGTGTGGTTGACCGGGGCCAAGCCGTCCGTCTGCGGCACGCTGTGGGCGGGCCTTGGACAGGATAGGGAGGAGCTTGGGGAAAGCGAGGGCGAGAACTCTTCGTCGTCCTCCTCCTCCTCTTCCCCATCGCTGGACTGCTCTTCTGAGTGACTGGACTCTGACTGACACTGTGACGGAAGGAGATTTGTAAATGGTAACTAAACACACAACATTGGGTCTGGGGAGGCACAGTCTACTTCGGTTCAACTGACTTAAACTGTACCTGGTGAATGAATATGTTGCTATATGAATAACAACACTTACTTGACTTGAATGATTCAAAGTGTGTGTGTGTGAGGTGTGAGCATGATGTTTGGAAGATTTGAATGGTCCAAAATGCCTCCAGTCACTGAAATCACACTATTCAAAGTCCTACTAACATTAGGCTGATTATTAAACCTGTCTCCGTAATAGAATGTATAAGTGGTTGTAGTAGTAGTTGAATGTGATTTTATTAGCGTTAATCTGACAATGGAGCACACTGCAACCATGTTAAATGTGTTATTCTACAAAGGAATGCGTGTTAGATAAAATAAGCCCTCAAGCCTTTTTCATCAGGGTGTGCATCTGCAAGTAACAAGTACTCTCACGATGGTACTTGCCAAGTTTACAGTTATACAGTGTACTTACTATAAAAGTACTATGGTTAATTCAAATTTTCAGTTATGACAATAGTGATAGTTGTGCAATGCATATTATTTAGTATTCATCAATAGGGTACATCCCCGGTAACACCGCTTAAAATGCATAATGGAAGCTCTTGGCCTTCACTTGTGGTGATAGAAAATTATCACCAGTGTTAATGAAACCAACAATGAAAAACAAATAAATATAAATGCGTCAGCATTTACAATGTGTAGTAATGTGTACAAAATAATAACTAAAAATTCATCATAAAGAAAAGCCCCAGTCCTTGCTTGGTAAAACAGCAGTGTAATAGTAAGGGCACAGTAGAATAAAAGTCTGAGGAAAACAACCACTGTGAACACGGGTGAGCGACCGTTGTTGAACCTGACTGTGACACCGTCTGCACAGAACCGAAACACAATACCTTGGTCTGTCCAGACACATCACCACGGGTACGTGAGAAATAAGGTAGTGTTTCAATACGTTAAATGAGACTTTATGTGCTGAAAGAGGCCTAACAGGGTCGACATGCATGACATTGTTGTTAAAAACACTTATGTTTCGGGAAAACGATGTGACGTTTCCAGAAATGTTCTTAATTCTGAAACAGAACGGGGAAGTTCTTAGCCTGGCAATTGCCAGTCCGAGCTCAAATCGTAGATTGCACGTTGGTCTGGGGAAGCAGCTGTCATTTTCGCCAGCACCACGGATAAAGTCTGTTTGTTCGTGTGACCTCTACAGGAGTCTGTAAACAGGACTCACCTTAACAGGTAAATGTTTGCCTGTTATTTTCGCAGAGGCGATCTCTGAGCTGCTCCTCCGAGGAGGCCCCCTCCGCCGCGTGGGGGTCTCCAAGTGAGGAGGTGGCGGCTGCGGGGGGGTGGACCCTGGACCAGAGCGCCCCCTGCTGATGCGGAAGTGCTGGCTGCAGCTCACGTTGTACCTGGAGGGGGGGGGGGGTCACGCGCGTTTAGTCAAAACCTCAATGGTAAGCATGGAAACCTGCACCAAATGTTGTGATTATCACAGAGTATGTGAATGGGTGGTTGTAAGCAGGGCTACGTCTGCACTCTAAACATGCTCGATTCTAGTGTGCACATGTACATACGTTTGAAACGATGATATATAGATATACACATGATATACCAATATACGTGTTTAAAATATAGCATATGGTTGTGATGAACCATACCTCTTAGCACAGGTCTTGGAACAGAATCTCTTGGATCCTCTGAACTGACCGGCGGGAGCAAGACTCTGGCAGTACTCACACTTCAACACTAGGGAGAAGCCGACAGAACAGTGTTACAATATTATAACATTATATTAGGTTAGCAGACTGTTGTATGGCTGAAAGATTTCAAACTGCAATAACAACCTTTACTGGCAGATCCATTCTCGGAGCGCCCAACCAAGGCAAACTCCCTGTCCTTCATGAGCCCTGCCACCTACCGAAAACAAATAACAACAAATAGGCATCATAGGCGAGGTCATTAATGGAGATGAATACATGACAATGCCATTGGCTTGGTGTGATCACATGGTTATGGTGGTACTTACAGGGAAGGGTTCAGCTCCCTCCTGGATTACAAAACCCTCTATGAGGTGGGTGAGAACTTGGGGTTTGACCACGGCCTGGGGCAGAGGAGCTCTGTCCTTGTCCCCCAGGCCTGCCCTCGACAAGGGCAGCAGTAGGGACAGCGGCGGGGGAGACGGGAAGGCCGGGATGGCGGACAGAGCTGGTCAAATTAAAGGACGAGAACACGCTTCAGGGTTAAAACATCCACACCTCACTAATTGTAGGTGCCATATCGGGCTAAAATGATTGTTAAGTGTACATGGTGTGTGTGTGTGTTGTGGAGAGGGCCGCTGTGGTACCAGAGTCCTTAGCAGGGGCCGGGGACAGCGGAGGAGCCGCCTCTCTCACCGAGGCGCAGTCGGACAGCTCTGTGGCGTCCGAGTCAGACTTCCTTTTCAAGGAGCCGACGGCAGGCTTTGTCTAACGGCAGGAGACAATACACATTAGAGCTCCTTGTTCCCTCAAGCCGGTTCTCCCCTCCGCCAGAGCCCCGAAAGGATAAACAAAGGCGGTAACTTTACCATGGCCACGGCGCCGCCGTTTCCGCCGGTCGTGTTCTCCGGAGCCGGGTTCCCTCGGTTCGGGGCCAGGGCCAGGGCCTGCGTGTTCCCTGCAGCGCCGGGTCGGGCTCCCACCAGCTGGACCGGGATGTGGGGAGGGTGGTGTCCCACGGGGGGGCCCTGGCTGTGGGTGGAGGGAAGGGCCGGGAGAATGGCCGTTGGGTGTCGAGGGGGCATTTGGACTGGCAGCCGGTGACCCTGAGCGGTTTTGGGCTGGATGGGTACGGGGCCTTTGTCCACCGCGATGTTAGTCTGCTGTAAAGGCTGCACTACCAGTGTCTGGGCATTGACGCTTGCCTTAGTGGTCACAGAGCCAAGCGAATAGCCCTGTGTTGAGGTAGAAACACTCGAGGTGGGGACCAAGATGTGCGTCACCGTGGCAGAGGGGGTAACCGTGGTTACTGCTCTGGCCTGGCAAAGACCAGAGGGGGAGAGGAGGAGCTGGGACAGGGGTAAGGCAGCCGAGGAGGTCGAGGAAGGAGCAACCAATGCAGCGGGGTTAACGTTGGCCTGGCCGTCGGGCTTTGACCCCACACACGTGGCGGTAGCCTGCTGGGGGTAGGTGGATATCTGCTTGGTCAGTTGCTGCGGCTGTGGCTGTACTTGCTGCTGCTGGGCCGTTTGTGGGAAAGGCTGCTGTTGCTGTTGTTGGCCAAATGAGAAGTTGGCAGCATCCTTCCTGTCTGGAAACTCAGACTTGACCGCCATCGCTCTGGGGGCTGAGGCACAGTTGAGCGCCAGATTCTGCACCTGGGGAAACGGGATTGCTTACTGGTGATGGTTGTAATAACAAGGGATGCAACCGTGTACTACAAGCAAATCATAAAAAGTAGCTGACCGCGGTAGGCGGAGTTCCCCATGCGTTCGACGTTCAAAGTTTTATAATAATGACCTATTACTTTTAGAGCAGAAAAATAGCCAAAGAATGACGCCTGATGAGATGCAGGCTGGTTATTGCATCCTATAACCGACAAAAAGCAGTTTCTATGGTTGAGTGAAGCCAACCTTTATTGCGAGTCAAGAAGAATTGTGTTAAAGCAGGTTCACATTACTGTCTCAGTGACTGAACCTGATGACGGCAGGTCTCGTGGACGATCGTTTTTTGAGTCACGTGATGGGCTCCCTCAATCGGCAATTTCAAAGTTGATCGACGTGATCACGTGTTTAGGGCGTATATTGGCCGATAATGATCGTGACCTAATCAGTGAATCACTAATTAAAACACAATTCAACCAGACAAGTCACAACTCAAAATGTTAAGATGGTTTATATAATTTAAATCACAACTTATGTACACACATATTGAGTTGGACAATGTCCTTTTAAAATCCCTATTCATTAAAATGCATCTCTAACAATTTTCTAACCTGGTCGTTTTCTGAAGGAGTGCTAGGAAAGGGAGACTTGGTTTCCAGCTGCTGCTGCTGCTGCTGTTGCTGCTGCTGCTGCTGCTGGTGTTGTTGTGGCTGCTGCTGGGTCACTGTGGCCACAGCTGCTGTGGCTGTACCACCAGGCATGAATATCAGCTGGGAGGCAAGCGGGGCTCTCAGGGAGCGGTTCACCTAAGGAATCAATGGTAACATAGTAGTCACGATCAGAAGTCGCAGAGCATGATCTCATGTGCTGTGAGCAATGATTAAAAGGACTGTTTGGGCACAACATAAGCAAAGATACGGGGAGCGGTATTGTGGTCATTTATTGCTATTTGAATTCCCAATATAGTTTATAGCCTATTTTGTGGTAAGAATAAGCAAGCAAAGGATTCATTTTGGATCTAAATTTTAATGCAGAAGTGAAATTTGTTAAATTCCATTTAAAGAAAGGTAACATCTGATATTGCTATACACATCAAATACTGAATGATAGTGTCTTAGATTAAGCTAAAAAGGATACGTTACAGTCCAAGAACAATGTTGACTTTAACTTACTCTGAGATACATCTGTCCCTGTCCGGCAGAGTTCCCGCCCAACAATACCGATTGGTTAAGAGCAGTTGTTGTAGCACAGGAGGCTGGACCAAGGGGGCGTGGATTAGCCACCGTCCCTCCTCCAGAGGTGGTGCTCAGGTTGACCTGAAAGGAACCATAAAAAACACATATTCAACAATCAAAACAGCTGTTGTGCCCTCCCTTTAACAAAAGGAAAATATGAACCATAAGACTTACAGTGGTGGTGGCTACACTGTTGTTGGAAGAGTTTGACTGCCGACTTGCAGCAAGCGTTGCCTAATGTAAAAGATAAGCACACACACATATGAATAAATTCCAAGGTTTTATGTTCAATGTCACATGCGTGTACAGGCAGGGTGTTACCTGTTGCACGGCAGCCAGGTTGTGGAGCTGGACACTGTTAATTTGCTGCTGCTGCAGCATCAGCTGCTGGAAGTACTGAGCAGCATTTGGCTGCCGCTGAAGGGCCTGGAGAGCCTGGGTCAACAAGGTGCACAGATAATGGACAGGTCAACATGGGGTTTTCATGCATCTTTCTTAGAAGCAGTTTAAAAACAAATCAGTATTCCTGCAATATTACCATGTAAATATGTCTATGCATCAAGTATGTGTCTTTTCATTTGTATGTAATGAAGGCACCCAAACAAACGCATACCTGTACAGCCTGTCTCTCATACAGAGACATGTGCGCTATCTGGGATGGGCGGGAGGTTCCCCCTGTCTGAGCATTTCCATTGGTGGAACTCGTGTTTTGATCCTCACCTGCATCCATGCTGGAAAGAATACGTGGTATTAAATAATGAAAAACGTGTCGAGTTTTCTCAATATACTAGATACCGAATACCTGGCTGCAGACAATTATATTGTATAGTATGGACCAATACGTCTGCCAAGGTTGTGAGTAGGACCACTACACTAGTCAATAGTCCATAATAATCCATGACGAGATTGGCAACAGTACACGTTAAAGATTGACACAAGAAACGCAGAAGGGGATGGTGGTATAAGCGGCCGGCGGCCGACTGGCTGTCAACGTGATAAATGAATGCGAGGGAAGGAGCAACAGGAAGAGAGAAAAACACAAGTGTGGGGCTACCAGGTTATGGCTAACAACACTGGCGATAATGTAATCCCAAACAACACTGTGTGTATCCATAACAAATGCCATTTAACAACTTAAACGGGTTTAGACCAAATAAACGAGGGCATGCATTCAACGCACAATGGCCAGGCGATTTCAGGAAAAACCCAAGTGTGTGGTGGTGGCCAAAACGTTTTGTCTGGCTAGCGTTACAGACCAGCGGAGCTAGCGAGCAAACTTAATGTGCAACCTGCTTAACCCCCCTTAGGTTTACCGGTGACTTTCAGTGGTAAACAAATATTACCTGGCCAATATAGGTTTGTCCTTTGTTTTGTTATGATGGAAAAGTTAGGTACATCCCTTAATGTGAGCCGATGTCCATAAACGCTTAGCTTCTCCGCTGAGATCCCGCCCCTGACCATTCCCTTTCCGGTGGCTCCGCGGTCGCTACCACTTCCACATGGACATGGGAATGTTTTCATCCCAGGGAAAGTTTTCAAAGGCCCGATTGGATTGGTTCTACGTTTCATTTAAGTGTTTTGTGTCAACGATGCGCACTTTTAAATGAAATAATGTATAGGGCCATGTGCTGATACATATGATGGGTTACACAAGGGAAGTGGAACCAAACGTTATAAAAACCAAGCGACCAAAGATGAGAAATACAAAAAGAAAAAAGTTAAACTTGTGTGGCCCGATGTCCCACTTTTTCTACCTAGAGCTTTCAGAGAAGGTACAAGCCAGAGTAGCCAACAATAACATGACATAACAAAAACGATGTGGTTAAAAACAGCTGATCATAGAAATGCAGGCATCTATTGCAGAATGATAACCCCCCCATGACGTTAATGCGGAGCGCACCAAGAGAATGGCGGCAGCCAATCAAAACGTTTCGTCCGCTGCCGGAAAAATGTGTTGTTTACATTTTCCAAGATGGCGGCGGGAATGTACCTGGAACATTATTTAGACAGTAAGCATTAAATAGTTTTTTGTGGATGGGAAGGTATTTCGTACCGCATATTTCAACGCTGTCTTGTCGTTGAGGATGTAATTGGTCCGATCACCAATGCTTCAATCTTGAATTAAACGCAGTAGTGTTCAGACGACCCATCGCGATTAATAGCTTTTGGGCACAGTCTATTTACTGGAATTTATATTCTCCCATTTATTGATGCATTTAGGAAACACCACGTAAACATGTGAACTAGCGTTTAGCTTTTTAACTCCTTATTGGTTTCAACCGTTGATCTTTGTTTTTATTTTTGCTGTGTTTTAGTGTTTGTACATTTGATTCTTCCAACTCCCCCATCTGATCCCCGCGGCAGCCGTCGCCTTTGGTGGTTTACGATTGCAATTGTTTTTTTTATATAAATGCCTATTGCCCGATTCAGATTTATTGGAAGGCATGTAACTTAATGCTGTCTCTTCTTTTACAACCCCAGGCATAGAGAATTTGCCATTCGAATTGCAGAGAAACTTCAATTTGATGCGGGACCTAGACCAACGGACAGAGGGTATGGTTGATACATAGCTAATACATTCGAGTTGGTTTCGTATTCACGACAATGTAGTGCTTCACACAATTGAACCTCAACTGCGAGAAGAACAAAAGTTGATTTTGTAGAGTTATAATCCTTGTTTAACCTTTACTAGATTGACATTTAATGTTAACGGTGTGTCTGTCTGTGTGTATGTCTTGTATAGAATACCATAACAATTCAGGCCAAGTACTTTTTTACAAAGCCATTCTGCTTTGCTCCACAGATCTTAAAGGACAGATAGACTCCCTGGCCAAGGAGTACACTTCCAATGCAAGGACTCTTTCTTCAGAGCAAAAGCTCTCCATACTGAGACAGATTCAGCAGTCATACAGTAAATGCAAAGAGTTTGGTGATGATAAGGTGCAGCTGGCAATGCAGACATATGAGATGGTGAGTGAAAGTTAATGCCATAACATAGACAGACATTCTGCAGATGATGATTATTATTTTATTGTTTCTGAATTTTACATTTTATGTTTTTTTTAATTCAAATAATGTTTACACATTTGAGTGGATTTTTATGGCATAATTTACTTCATTCAAGAAAATGGCTGTATTGGATCCCAGAAAAAATGTAGCTTCAACCTACACAACAATATGAGTTTTCTTTCAATTGTTTGCTTCAGGTTGACAAGCACATCCGGCGGCTGGATACAGACCTGGCCCGTTTCGAGGCTGACCTGAAGGAGAAACAGATTGAGAGCACTGACTATGACTCTACCTCTAGTAAGGGAAAGAAAAGTAAGGGTTTAGTCATAATAGAACTCGATTACTCCCGTTACTTTGGTAATGGGAGGGAGTATTCACTTATATTTATTTGTAAAACAGGACCATCAAGCCACACTTGCAAACTATCTATGGTATGAGGAGATTAAATACACATCATGGCAAATTTGTACCTGATCGGCTGCCTTGTTGTTTGCACTTTCAGCTGACGCAAGGCAAAAGGAGAAGAAGATGGCTAAAACTAGGTCTAAAGTGAAGAGCTCGGATGAGGATGGAAGTCCCAAGAGTGCCCAGAAGAAAGTCAAACTCCTCCAACCGTGTGTATAATCTTGATTGAGCCTCCTTCGCATGCTGCTCTAGTCAATGTCTTCAGTCAGCATGTTTTATGATTGGTTATTAATGGAGTCCTGTTATTCAAGTACTTAAGACATTCTGTATTCTGACAACATGAGACTGTCTCAATGATCCCCCCACTGTTGTTTTATTCACCAGAGGAGAGTTTAATGCTCCAGCTTCCAACTTTGGCAACGTGCATCCTTCAGATGTGTTGGACATGCCTGTGGACCCCAACGAGCCCACCTACTGCCTGTGCCACCAGGTCTCCTATGGGGAGATGATCGGCTGTGACAACACTGACGTGAGTCTCATTCACAATTTGGATTTGACACCCGTTGTTGAAAAAGTAATCTTGATTACTAACTACGTGACTACTTAATACAATTTTATACAAATTATTTAAACCTTGTTTATGTAATTACTAGGCAATTGAAAAGGAATTTGTATAAATTGTCCTTGGACCTAGAGATCTCTCCCTCCATCTTGCTTATTGATAGGTGTAAGGTGTTGAAAGGATAGTTTGCATTTTCATTGCCACTATAGTCAAGAGATTGATACTGAGGTCATGCCAATCGACTGACTTCTTTGTTGTGCTGATTTTTTTAACTGCCTTGCAGACATGTTCCCTTCACCCATAGACTAGTATATTGCAAATGAATTGAGTTTCTTCCGCCATGGCTGACTTAAGCCATGGCCAATCCTAAACTATCCACGATGGTCACTGCCCCTCACCTTTGTTTCCTTTGTTGTTACTGCCCACAGTGTGAATGTTTCCCTACGAGAATCATGTACACCCATTGTCTCATTGAATGTTTGCTTGGTAAATTGCTGCCTGTATCTTCCCATGATCATGCTCTAAGGGTCTTGTAAGTAAGATTAGAAAGGGTGGCTGGTCCATTTCTTATTAATTACACTCGGATAATATCTTGGATCTTGCCTACTAAACCGAAATTCTCCCTGCTATCCTTAACCCTACCTGCTGATTAATTCCCTGTTCCCCTCTTATTTCACTGTAAGAAATTTTTAATTTAAGCATCTCATTCAATAACTGTACATAATGGTAGTCCAGTTGAGGAATTAAAGCCATGACCCCAGATCTTATTTTGCTTGACATTTGTCTTGATGATTCCAGTGCTCCATCGAGTGGTTCCATTTCGCTTGTGTGGGTCTGACAACCAAACCGCGTGGGAAATGGTAAGAAGGCCTCCTCTGAATGAGATTCTGTTAACATAACATCTTCATATTTTAACTAACAGTGTAATTGATTCCCATTGAACAATATGAACGCCAGTTTGACACAGTTATTGCTTCATTCCACATAGGTACTGTCCACGCTGCTCTCAAGACCGAAAGAGAAAATAAAAAGACTTTGTTAGTGAAACAATAGAACGCCGGGAACAGATTGAATAGATGGAAAATGGCTGGAATTTTTTTTTTGAACATTAGTTATTAGTACGTTTTACATATTTCTTAATGTTTGGTGCTTTATTGGTTAACATTTTTGATGGCCGTGGTCTGATGCAGTGTATGAAGGAGACTAATGGTTACAACTGTATTTAAAATTTCATATTTGAAATGGTTGAATTTCTTTTTTTATTTACTTTGGTGCTCATTGTAATGTTTTGTTGTAGGTATTTTTTGTTTTTTTTACATTTTGTTATACAAATGAAAAATGAACACTACATTTTCCCCTAATAGTTAGACATTTACAAATGCCATAACACTGATATCAATATTGCTGTGTATGACTACACAATTCTCTAAAATAGCTTTTCAATTAATAACTTTTATTTCTATTTTACATGAATGCCTATGTTAAGCTCTATCTTTTTTTGAATGACAATGAGTAGGGTGAGAAAGTTAAGACCAATGCTGCATTTTGACAGTATTACTTTTTGGTAGTCAATGGAAATTGTCCTTTTAAAGATTTGATTTGAGTGTTGTATGGAAAATAAGACATTTCATGAGGGAAGTATTGCCATTCCTGTAGCTGAAACATTTGTACTAGGGAGAGGGTGTTGATTATGTTTTCAATTATTTGAATACAGCTACTACCTCAACAACGTGTTTGTTTTCTATTTTTAATCGTGGCTTCTTTTGCTGAATACCAACTACTGGTTATTTATGGTAGCTTAGTTTTGGTAGAGGCCCGCATACTCTTTCTGCTGACGTGCTGTTGTTTTCCGCTGGGTGGCGCACCATCCCTAAAAGGTGATTCTGAACGGGAGCTGTAGGGGCGGGGCCATACGTGACGTCACTATCCCTGTTATTTGGCGCGATGTTTAGACGGATTTCAAACACTGGTTTCAAACCGTCTGGGCAGAGTCAACATCTTGACAAGAGGTCCCGTCTTTAGTGCTCCTAACTGTGGCTCACAAGGCCACCCACAACACCGGTGAGTACTTGTTATTAACATGTTATTTGTTTTTTACTTTCAATGATGATGACGCTGAGCATGAAAAAAGCAACGCTAAAGCGAGGGGTACATGCTAAATGTATGGCAATTGGTTGCTAGCACGTTAGGCTAAACTTCCACGCTCATATGGCGTTAGCGTGTAATACTTCTAAAGCCCGATACTACAGACATACAGGCTGACTAAATGCTGACATATACATATCACACCCAACCCGCAGTGTATAGTTAATTCCTAAAGTATCTTTTTAACCAAGAGTGGAGGGCTTTGCGGACATTTTATGTCATCATCGGGGCAGATCTACTTTCAATGTTGAGTAAGTTCATGTTGTTGTACTACAGACATGTCTTCGGACTTCTTTGTACCCGTCTGCGTCGGCGACCTCGTGAAAACCGGGGGCATCAACCAGTACGTGGTCCAGGATGTGGTCTCCCCTAAACACATACCCTCCCACCTCATCAGTAAGTAGTACGATGGCGCAGACTATGGGCTTTTTATGTATTTGTATATTTTGTTAACTGTATTGTTTCTGAACGTGAAATTTCTCAAACAGGTTTCAAGGCCGCATTAAGAAGCCAGGGGCCGTTGTGTATCTTAGAGCACTTCGACACTGGTTACAGTGTGCTACAGTGAGTCTTGTCACCCACATCTGCCTTTTTTTTGGTCTTGCGTAGTTCCAACCATTTTTTCATCGGTCCAAATTCTTGTTTCTCTCATTAAGGCACAGCAATGCAGTGGACTTGAGCATCAAAGAGGACACTCTTGAATTGCTCATACAAGGTCAGATCTCCCACATGTTTGCACAAACATCTGTGAATCAAAGTGATGATTTCAAAATGTAGTAATACGTGCTCTCAACCGCCCCGGTTCATTATTTTACAGTTGTGAGTGGACTGTCTGTGTCCTTGCCGGCGCTGCTCATCTCCACTGACCTCTCAACCGCAGACCGAAAGGACCAGCTAAATGCTGTGAAGATGGGTGTATTTTTACTCTGCAAACTTACAGAGGTGCTGGAAAGCGACTCCTGCAGACAAAGTATCGTCACTGCACCGGGCAAGGTATGGATGCAAGGGGCTGTACTCCCTCAATGTATTTTGTATCTTTGAAAGATCTTGCCCAATGATGAGATTATGGCGTTCATGAGCTTGTTGGACCAAGAGATCTTGCTCCTATGCCATCTGGTTGGTGGGTAATCTTGGCTGTGTGACGGAGTCTTGTTGCACTGCTGTAAGGGCCCACCTATAGTAATTTAGAGCCCTCCACTTCTGTCCTCTCAGTAGAAATGCAGATGGACATGTGGTAGGGCTCAGTCAATGTGTGTCTGACATGTTTTTGAATGTATATGTATCAGGTGACAAGAAGCAAGTCTCTGTTGCGGGTCTTTTGAAAGCGAAGATTATTATTATTCTTTGGTAATCTGAGGGCAAATGCAAAAAATAGAACATTATGTATGTAGTGTACAGAAAATGGAATATACCTTGTGTGTAACATTTCGATTTCACTCTTAATCATACAGGCAGGCAAAAAGGGAAAGGTTGGAGAGGGTCTGGTGCAGTGGGACTCTGAGAGGGAGACGGTGCTGCAGGCCCTGGTACAACTCCTCCAGCTGGATATCCGCGCCCTATGGAGCTTGTCGCTGGTGGAGGAAGAGTTCATCAGGTACTCCACCAACACATGACCACCGGAGCCAGTGCAGGATCTGCCACGGCTAAATTGGCTCAATTTGGGCAATGCAATTTCCTGCTGGTCTCACGCTGCAACCCAGACAGTTTTTAAACATTGTTTGTTTAATGGGAGATGACAAGTGTTCCGGGTTCTGCAATAATGATTTTATAGTGTGTAGTTTAGCATGGCAGCTGTGTTTCTCCCAAACCTCTACTTGGGGATTTATTTATGTAATCTAGAGGCAGGCAACCGAACAATTTGTTTTATACAAATTAGTTAATCAAATGTTTCATGCACGCTAATTGATGTATTGCAGTATATCTTGTTGATAAATGCTAAGGTAATATTCGCTATAATTTTAATTATCTAACCATGTGCTTCTTCATTCATTAGTAAAAGGGTAGCATGTTTTGCCTGCCGAAAATGCATCTTCTCAGGTGGTAACACATTATGAATGATCACCTCTCTGTGGATCTCTTCCAATAGCTGTGTGACATGCTGCTGCTACAAGCTCCTCGAGAACCCGACCATCAGCCACGTGAAGAGCAAGCCCACCAGGGATGCAGTCATCCACCTGCTCGGGTTGCTGATAAAGAAGTACAACCACCTACTGGGTTAGCCACACTACCATCAAATTCAGAAGACTAGAAAAATAAACCTGAACCAAAACGGGGAATATGCCCAATTAGTATACATTAATGGCTGTTTATGCCTGACTTTGTACTCGAGTCAGATATCCTCTTACCGCCCACTGCCACTCGCTGTTCTCCACAGGTGCAAGTGTCAAAGTGATTCAGTTGCTGCAGCACTTTGAGCAGCTGTCCTCTGTGTGTGCTCAGGCTGTCTCTGTGTGGAGCACAGAGTATGGAGTCGGGGCAATAATAGGAGAGGTCATAAGGTAAGGGACAATATTTATTCTGTACTTTTTCAAAATGCATTTTAACCTGGTTCTGTTCGATGCAATACATTTTTGTATGCATCAATTCACATGCATTTGTCATGTCAATTATATTTGTATAGCCCTTAATCCCGGTTTGTCTCAAAGAGCATCACAGGCCACATTAGGATACATACCTGTTAATACTTTACCCAAAAGAGCAAGCAAAAAACATAATTATCATAGACAGGGCGTGCATTTGGACTCACTGATACGTATGGTGGTTATTGTGAGGCTAACAAATGGATATTTGTACGGTTTATCTTTTTGCTAATTAAGGGAGATTGGTCAGAAGTCCAGTGAGGAGCTCGCTAGAGAAGGGTCAGGGGTCAAGGCCTTCTCTTCTTTCCTGTCGGAATTGAGTTCCCTGGTGCCTGAATTGATTATCCCCAACATCAGTGTCCTCATCACGCACTTGGAAGGAGAGGTGAGATAAGCAATGTTGTACTTATCCATGCCATTTGGTCACTGTTAGTGAATTAAGACCATCATTTAGAGAAAACGGGTGTAAAATACACGCATAGTATAATGCAAGGGTGTTTGCAGACATGTAAAGCCCCGTCTGAGCAGTGGTTTATTTAGATTTTAGCATCCGAGAGAAAGTTGTAGAAAACTTATTAGTGATGGGCCGTTATTTGCGGGGTTTTTACGTGTATCGGCATTAGACAATTTTTTTTCACCTTCCGCCTTTTTCAATCTTTTTTTTCCAGCATGATTCTGACAGTTAACTAAATGTTCCTATTTTAAATTTAGACTTGTTTTGTTAGTTATTTTTATTTGTTATCAGTATCTGCTCAAAAAAATCGGTATTGGCCAAGGCTGATGGAGAAAAAAAGTCGATATCTGTATCGGCCCTTAAAAATCCACGTTGGTCGTTCCCTAATACTTATCGTGCTGGATACTTATAGTAAACAGTGGTTCACTTACAATTAAACATTCATTGGGTGTACAACATGTGTACCATGTTTGAATGACCCTTGTATGTTAAATGCAGGAATCAAATATTCAGTGTATTGGTAGAAAGTCGCTGACTTTATTTGGCTTGGTATGATGCAGTAGCCCTGGTGTTCAAATCCCAGCCACGAGGAACTGGTTTCGATCCCGAATGGTCAGACTATCTGCAGGCAAGAGGCTGTACCTGTACCTGCTGCTAAAAAATATATATATATTCCTCTACCTGAATTCCATGTGCTTGGATTTGTGTACAGTTGCAATGACCAACGGCTATGTTCCATCTGCTACCCAGAGCAACAACATGCGTGTGGCGGTGTGTGAGGTCCTGGGCGACATCCTGGTGAGGGTCCTGTGCGGCGACGCTCTGGGCGAGTCCGGCAAAGCGGACCGCGACCGCTTCTTCGACACACTGCAGGAGCATCTGCATGACACCCACTCCCACGTCCGGGCGCGCGTGCTGCAGGTCTTCACGCGCATTGTCAACAGCAAGGTCAGTTCCCCCCCGTCGTCACTGAAAGCCGCTGCCACGCTATTCTTATGGCTGTACAGTATGCGTACATAACGCTTGTGTTCTGCCTGCCAGGCGTTGCCGCTGTGCCGGTACAGCGAGGTGATGGGGTTGGCCGTGGGGAGGCTGATAGACAAGTCTATAAACGTAGTGAAGAGTGCCATTCAGCTGCTGGCGGCATTCATCGCTCATAACCCCTATAGCTGCAAGGTAATTATGACCCAGAACACCATGCATACGATGTCAAGCTTGGTTGTTGTGGTCCTTAGGTTTGAGTGTGGTGTTTCAGTTGAGCAGTGCAGATCTGAAGAACCCTCTGGAGAAGGAGACGACCAAACTCAAAGAGCTGAAGGAGAAGGTGGAAGGCAAAGCACCCGGTAAACAAAGCCTCTAAGGCCCCAAAAGCAACTCTTCGATCTTTTTATTAACAATTTCCCTTATCAACCACGCCCCATGATGATGCTATGGCAAATGCGAGCTCATTGAACCAGGGGGCTGGGTTGTCCTTGTCCTGACTGGCTGGTAATCTTGGCCGTGTAGTGAAGGTTTACTGCTCGGCTGTAAGGGCTGGCCTACAGTGACAGGCTCCTCCCACTATGATCCCACTTTCAAAGATATGCTTAGTCCGGGTAGTGATGTGGAGGATGCCAACAGCGTGCGTACTTGTGTGCATGTCAGGCAAGGCGTTTACCCAGCTCTCTGTGTCGTTTGATGGGCCGTGAGCGTCTTCTTTGGTAATCTGAGGGCGTGCTCAACTCTCGATTAAAAAATAATAATAATAATAAAAAAGGGGGTTTGAAAAGTTCCATTCAGTTGTTCAACTTGAATTATTTTCTTATTGGGGCCCTGACTGTCTAGCCTGTGTTCCGCATGTTGATGTTTATACTTTTCCTCGCTGCTGTTCTATGCCAGTGGCAGTCATTAGGGCGTCAGAGCTGTGGGATGCCATGGAGCCTGAGCTGCTGACCACTGCAACGGCTGTGTTGGAGCCCACCAGTGCAGAAGAAAACAACGACGACGACGACGATGAAGAGGAGGTGGTGGAGGAAGAGACGGAGGAGGCACAAGATGACAGGGCGACAGCTGTGCAGATCGCACAGTTACTGCGGGTTAATAAATACAGGTGAGTTTTGTGAAAAACAATTATGGCCCATTTAATATTCCAAACCATTTTGGTGTGCCGATTCAACAATTTGCCCAGTGATGATACCAAGGCGAATGCGAGCTCATTGAACCAGGGGGCTGGGTTGTCCTTGTCCTGACTGGCTGGTAATCTTGGCCGTGTAGTGAAGGTTTACTGCTCGGCTGTAAGGGCTGGCCTACAGTGACAGGCTCCTCCCACTATGATCCCACTTTCAAAGATATGCTTAGTCGGGGTTGTGATGTGGAGGATGCCAACAGCGGGTGTTTTGTTTGTATGTCAGGCAAGGCGTTTACCCAGCTCTCTATGGTTCGATGTGTCATGAGCTTTTCTTTAAAAATCTGAGGGTGAACTGTGAACAAGGAATACAACTGCCAAATCATACTTAACCAGCCTTGGAAAATAATCTATCGACCAAGCAACTGTTTTAATGCTTAGCCCGACATTTTCACCTGCCGAATGGGCAACTGTACCATGGGCTGGTGTGTTTATTTCAGACTGAGGGGTTATGTTGCATCTTCCTCCAGCTTATACTTGAACAATGGCCTATTTAAAATATCCCGAACCTCATAATTGAGGTCTGAGGTCCCAGGTAAATACATCACACTATTATTTACCTCTTGTATTTAATTTCTTCAGACATGCGGTGCGTCTGTGTATAAAAGCACACGGCAGATTCCCCCAGTCTGAGATGTTCTCTGTACTTGAGGATCTCTCCCCCGAGACGGTCATGGAGGCCCTGGCTCTGATCTTCAAAGGTAAATGCTGCTCTTGCATTTGCTGGTGTGTCTTTATTAAGCTAAGCTATGCAGACAGGAACATTCCATGGCTACTTCCAGGTGGGAGAAGTCATCTCGGAATGTGTTGGAATGAGACGCTCATTTAATTGAACATCCTCTTCTCTCATAAAAATAATTACTAATAACTGGGTCTAAAATCTCAAAGGTTCTTGAGTGCTTTTTAAAATGGACACTAACAAGGAAAAATGGAATATCGGGAGTACAAACAATATGGCCATTGGTTTTTACGCCCTTATATCCGTACAGGCAGTGGCCCCGGACCGAAAGTGCACTCAGTCGGGCACGATTGAAAACCTACCGTACTTCCTTTCAATATGACTAATTTCCCAGTAAAATGTATTTGTTCAGCACAAAATCCAAGTCATCTGACAGAAGTGAGACATGTCAGCTGTTAAGTCGATGCAAACTTTATATTAGGATGAGCAGAAACTGTAATCTTAGTATTCATATTTATTATTTGAAGGTATCAGAAAGTTATTTTCTTTAAGATTGACAGGCATATGTATAGTGTCCAATGATGTCTGTTTATCAATATCTTCCATCAGGGCCTGATGAAGACTCCAGCGAGCTGAGTCAGAACCTGCCCCCTACCCCTCAGAAGAAGGAGGTGGAGGGAGAGGACTCTGAGCTCAAGAAACAGGAGATGTTGGTGCAGTACCTCAAAGATACACAAAGCTTTGCCCTGCAGGTGGAGCGGGCCATCGCTGTCATCAACACCATGCTCTACTGCAAAACCACCTCGGGTATGAAGGGACTGTTATGGGTGGCATTGATGAGATCATGGGGAACTTTACATGCTGTTTATTTGAAATGAGGCTGGGATTTAAATTTATTTAAAGTGTACACAGTATTTTCCATGATAAACTGGTCCTCGTCTGCGTTTTTTTTAATCATTGACGATTGCCTACAAATTAAAATGTATCCATATTTTTATCCGGTTTGTCCTAACATGTATTGACCATGGAGGAAAAACCTCCTCTTTTACACTGACCTCGTTGGGTGTGTTTCAGTGGTCCAGGAGGCTGTGCAGTTCTGCGTGACGGTGTGTGAGTTCAGCGTGGCCAACTCTCTGTCCGGGGTGAGGAGGATGCTGCCCCTGGTCTGGTCCACTGACCCCACCGTCAAGGACGCTGTGGTGCAGGCCTACAGACGCCTCTACCTCAACCCCCAGGGAGACTCCACCAGGTAGGGAGCCCACGCTGGGGGCACTCGGTGGCTCACTGGCCATAGTCTGTCATGATGGGCCATGACATTATGAACATGTTTATTCTGAAACCAAAGTTGACAACATACGTTTAGTGTTTGATGGTTGCATGCCTAAACGTTTTTTTTTACAGCGTTACGATTATCATTTGTATTATAAAGATGCTTTGACTCAAAAGCAAATAGGTTATCTATTTGACTCCATTACTTTATTTGATTATGGATCACATTTATATTAGCAGTGATATTTCTTCATGAAATATGAATTGATGGCCGTGCCCTTTTCCATTCCAGAGCCAAGGCCCACACTCTGGTCGACAGCCTCTCTGAGCTGATGGTGGATGCCTCCCTAGGAACCATCCAATGTCTGGAGGAGATAGTAAGTGATCTTCTTCATCACCCTAATCAAACCCTCTTTGCGAAGCTACAGTTAATAATCTGATTCCACCCGACAATATCGTGCGCTTGTGGATATACAGGATATCGCAAGGGATACTTAACAAGGGAACATTTAAATGAAGCCCTGCTTGGTCATCAGCTTAATTTTCTTATTCTTTGAGGAAAGACATGTTTTGACATGAAAGAAAAGGATTAATTATCAGGTATGGTCCAATTAGGTAAATCTTGCTATACTATAGAGTTCAAATATTTGTTTCCTTCTGTGGTTATCTCTAACCAGTAGCTAATCTCTGTGCTAGGTGCAGGAGTTCTTTGGCAGCAGCAGCAGCCTCCAGTCCACTGTGGTCCAGGTGCTGTGGGAGCGCTTCACTGGCAAGCGGGAGACCTCGCCTCTTCACAGGAGGGCTGCAGTGATTCTGCTGGGCATGGCTGCACGGTACTGCCACCTTGTACTTTATCTGAGCACATGGTTTTTTTTAAGTTAAACAGGCCTCTTCCTTACATTTGCAATCAATACCATAATTTATTAAATTATTTAACTTTTTTTTTTTGAGAAAAGACTGGAAGGCTGAGGATTGTTGAAATAGTTTGTAAATGATTGTGATTAGCTCGTAGTCATGGAGATTAACCGCTGTGGATGTTGTTTATGAGGCTGGGTAGGGCTGCACAATTAATCTTTTTTTTTATCACGATGATGATATTGACTTCTCACGATAAAATGTACGTGATCGCACAATATTTAAAATGCAGGCTCCCCCCCCCCCAAATTGTTTTTTATTAAATAACACATGCTCTGCAAATAGAAGCAATCAGCGTGCCTGGCCCATGCTCCGCTGCGAAGCAAACCAAGCGCTCCTTTACACATGCTCTCTGCCTGAGTCCAACACAAACTGCACCAGGGCGTAAAGCCTGAAATCGACTACTGGAGGCAGTCGATTTCAGCCAATACTTTGAAAGAAAAGAAACAAAATTTAAATGTTATCAGGAAATATTTTGGAGTGCCGGCAAGCGATATGAACCAGCTTCAAACAATATGCAAAGAGTGGCGTACAGTTGTCCCACATAATTTCAGACGTCCATGAAAGCGAGCCCGTACAGCGCAACACCCTATCCATCCAGGTCACAAAGACGCCGACATCACCAATGCCATCACATTCCATTTGGCCAAAGATATGTGTCCAATAAACACGGTCATCAATGAGGACTTAATATAGTCCGCATTGAATTGTTCTGATTCTGTTGCATCCTGTGATGGCATATTTATTTTGGTAGTCCTTTATTTTGGGCACAATTTTATTGAGGTCAAACTCCATAAAACTCATTATTTAAACTCCTCATCATGTGGGTACAATGAATAAAGTGGAATATTTTTTATATTGCTTCTAGGAGGTCACATAAATACACTTTAAGTTGAACAAATCTTTAACAATTTAAGACGTTGTGTAAACTCTATTGTGTAACACAATGGATCACGGATGTTAAAGGAAGGGTGTTAGAAAATACTACTAGGAAATGTATGAGCTGGAAAGAGTGGGCACCCTGTTGACGGACCAATTCAGTTGATTGCAGCAATCAGCCACCATGTTCTCCAATATAAAAACATTGTTCCCCTGGCTGGCTTCTCAATCTATTTATCGACCACAATGTGGCTCTGTCTGACCAAATCATTTTTTTAATCATTAAAAAATGATTGTGCAACTGTATGACACAGAAAAGGCTTATGTGAACCAGTGTTAATCAAATTTGTATTCATTGTCGCAAGAGTCAATAGATTTTTGTCATAAATTGATTTTTATGTAGTTGTAGTCTAAACGGTAAAAACATGTTTGACTCACTATGCCAAATTTGTATTCAATAAAATGAACACTGATGCTGGCTTACTGTACTGGGATACCATGTTTCCCTGTCAGGTAGTCTACGAACTACAGCAGAGGTTGGCTCTATTACTGATTTCCAGTCCACAGCAAAAATGTGTCCACCTGCCCACCTTGACCCCCCATAGAGAGCGAGAGAGATAGATGAATGGATGGAGGGTGTTCAAGGCAGGAGGGTGACGGTGAATCTAATGCTTTAAACTATGTAATCCCCAGTGGGAAGGTACCCAACAGTTGGCGATAGGCTCCTAGCTAATCTGAGGGTGACACATTCTTCTCATCAATACGTGCTATTTTGGAGAACATTGATTAGAACATTAATTGCCTAAGGGTTCGAGGCTTGTTGGTTGTGAGTCAAGTTAAGGAAATGGTACATGCGTAGTACCCCTAAATATAAATGCATACGCGGGTAACCATGGCGTCATTGCGGATAACCGTATGCATTATACCATGGCTCCCCCCAAGTCACGACCACATTACTCCTGGCTAGTTGCCAGCGTGATGCGCTGTATGTAGCTTACTACAACGCTGCTCCTCAATCTACCTCAAAGGATTTGTGAAGGGAACAGCGAGCCAGAGGGTAAAGAGTATCTGCAGTCCACCCACGCTGCCTCTCTCCAGCCAGCCAGGAGCATTCAGAACATATTTAATCCTGCATACTTCTGCGAACCCTGCCTCCCACGTACATTATGTGGACAGCAGGCAGCCCTGGCCTGAGGTTGGCTAGTAAACCTGGAGGGCAAACGTGCTGTGAAATGACTCGGTAGCCTGCAGTCTTTCTGTTTGTGTTGCCTAAGTTTCTTATTTCATATATCTTTATTGATTTTTAGTTTCTGTGTTAGTTGCAGAATAGAGGAAACTGACCAGCCGGTCCTTCATCTGGTAGCTTGTGCTGTAGCTGGACTCTGTAGGCTGGACACGCGTAGTCTCATTGTTTATTTACTTTAGACCGAGCAGCCTCATGTTTGTAAACTAAAATTGCATCTACTTGACTTTTAAAGACTTTGCCTTCAGCCCACATAGTAGCAGTGATCTGGTATAGCTGGAATGCATACGGTTTTTGACTCTTGTTTTGCCAGTACAAGACAATGATCAGCAGTAAAATGAATGCATTGTTTCATATTACCAAGTGTAAGCAATATAACATTACATTACAAAATGCCCATTGTCTGGATTTTAATAGCCTGTTAGCGGAAGGACTGAAGGGCTCAGTGTTGCATCTTGGGCCTTACAGGGAATTCACCGGACAGACTGCGGTCAGATGGGCTGATAATTCTTTCTGCTCTCTGGGCCACCTGTTTTCTCCAAGAGTGAGTCTCTTGGCGTGGCTCCGGTTATATTGGAGCAGACTTTGACCATACATTGATTCTATTCTGCTCCTCCAGACAACCCATTTAAAGCAACATTTTAATGAAAAGGTTAGATTTTCAAGTGAACAATCTCAAAATGTGGCACATTCAGGATGAGCAAGTTACCATAACGCATTTGACTAAGGACGGTAGGGCACAAACATGATCATCAGACACTGAACCCTGGAAGAGATAGGGAGGTGCCGTCAGCGTAATTCACAAAGAAGCTGCCCTTTTTGAAGCTGTCCTACAGCTGTCTGCATAAAGTAGTATGGGGGGGGGACAGGACACAACCCTGGGGTGAGCACGTATTTGAGACCTGTGTTGGACATGTGTCCACTCACCAACGACCGCTGGGTTCTCTGTCAGAAAATCGAAAAGCAATCCCAAAGGCTGATCTTAAGCAAGTCCCTCAATCAAAATGAGGCTGCATCTGAATAAAGGCAGAGGAGTAATCTGAATAAAAGTTTCACATGAGATTGTGGAGGTTCTTATACGTACTGTTGAATATGAAGTGCTTCACATCCTCCACACCTTTTATCAGGTGTGGAGGATGTTAAACTAATTGAATGAGTCACATTTTTCACAAGTGAGGGAGACAACCATATATTTTTAAAATCCTCTTAAAACAGGTAATTGCTTTGTTCCCTTGGCTTTTTTTTTTTAATGGTATGGGTATAACGGAGGATGTTTTCCAGATGGATGGTATCTAGCCTATTATCTTTATCCTAATCAATTAACTCTGTGGCTTCAACAGGGCTGAGAGGGAGGTTGTGCTCAGCAATGTGGAGACCTTCTGCAACGTTGCTCTGGGGGAGAAAGTGGCAGAAGACTTCCTGCTGGCCAGAGACGTGGTCATCACCATCAGCAGCATCACAGATCACGTCAGGGTAAGCCCAATTGCCAGTTAAATGGTTGACGATTTAGGAATCACCAGTGACTGACTGCATAATTATTATTCTACCGATACCTTTTTCTAGCAATCAAAGAACGCCCCATTCAGACTGCCCCACGACCACCAGCTGTTCACCTGCCTAACAAAGGCCATCGCAGAAGGTAAATTCCATTCCTACTGCTGACCCAGCTCACTCATGGTACAGTCATTGACCTCTTCCCACCTCCCCGGCCAAGGTGTGGTGAAGGAGGACCCACACTGGCAGAGCTTCATGGAGCAGGCTGTTCGTCTCCTGTACTTCCTGGCCGAGTCCCCCGACCAGCTCTGCTCACTGCTACTGCAGAAGAGCACCCAGCTCTTATTGGACCAGGTCACCAGAACAGCAGAAGCCTCAAAGGAGACCGTCCAATCCCAAGGGGACTCGCAAGACTCTCAGGATTCTGCTGAACAAGGTCTGTGAATGGACTCAGACTGACTTGTAGTTATGATGTTGATGCTGAGATTTGCATGGCAAAACTGTAGTTGGTGTGTGTCAAAGTATGTCGATTTTTATCAATTGGAAAGAAAAAACAGCACTCACTGCAGTATTCGATGCAACAGTGGTCAGTACATCTAAACTTGATTCTAAGTATTAAAAACCACTGTTGTAAATTCTTTACTTTGTTTATTGAAGGCTCGACTGAAACCCAAAACAAGCAAGTTTCTATGTACCGTACAAATCCTGGCATAATGAAAGCACTCAAATGTATTCCTGGAGATGCCTGTCAGAAGCTTCTGCTCCTTCCTGGCGGTCTCCTGGACAGCGGTTGGAGGTTCCCTGGTAGTAACTCCTGTGTTCCTGTGTGTTGTGGCTGTAGTGAGCAGTGTGAGCCTGGCCCAGCTGCTGTCTCTGTGCGGCTGTGTGGCCTTCTGGCAGGTGTCCCACCTGGAGGGCAGTGTCAGCGCTGAGCTGCGGCGGCGGCGAAGAGAAGCGGAGGAGAGGGAGGAGAAGGAAAAGAGGCCATCAAAATCTAAGGTACACCTGGAGACTATTCACGGCTTCTTCTTTTAGTTTTTTTTTTAAGTTAGAGTGGAACGTGACTCTTAATCAGTAACTTGTTTCACTGGGTCATTTTTTAGTCACATTGTTTAAACTTTAAGGTGCAGTTTTTAGTAGAGAAACCAAAACTGCAGGAATGGAATATATATACAAGGGTTTTAATTGGTATATCATCTAATTTAAATTAGAATGGTGTTTTGTAACTTGAGAATGAGCCCTGTATCTCCTGGAGGATTAGGTCCTTCCTAGGAGCCATGGTGCACCGCTTGGTCTCTACTGTAGCCCAGGAAGGGGTCTCTAGAGATCTATGTTACTTTTACATGTGACCTCTAGTTTCACAGACTCATTTTATGCTCTCTATAAATCTATAAAGGAACCCCATCAGTACAGGTAACTGTAGCTTCTGCACAACTGTGATTCTGCCACGTCACCGAAAGATCCCATTAAAGCATCACACTGCACCTTTTCAGATCAGTCAGTTACTGGTTGACCAATCACAGAAACCCTTTGATAAAGTCAGCCAAACCGCCCAAGAGGCTATCCTTGAACGTTGGAGGAACGTTCAGTGGAGGTAATCCTGTTCCAACACGGTCTCGACAGCAAGCAGCCAACGACAGTGCCGTGGAGGAGGAGCTTGGGTTGATTGGCGCCACGGCTGAGGACACGGAGGCGGAGCTCATAAGAAAGATCTGCGAGACAGAATTACTGGCCGGTAAAAACACCCTTTTTATTGGCGCATTGACAACCGGTGTACCGCATTCAATTTCCAAATCCTTCCTGCTGATCTGATCGGCCACGTGGTCCGTGCTGCCTTGTTAAACCTGGCTGTCCTCTGCTTGGTTCAGAGGAGAACATGCTGTTCTGCTTCCTTCCGCTGCTGGTGAAGGTGTGCAGCTCCCCGGGCCGCTACGCTCACCCCCAGCTCACCACCGCCGCCTGCCTCGCCCTCTCCCAGTTCATGATGATCAGGTACCAGCACTTCCTGTTCGGCCCGCTTCCCAAATGATCTGAAGTGCATGTTAAATATGCAAGGTTATGTTTTGATGGATTTATGAAACTAAATGTAACGGGGTTAGTTCTTATTTAGAATATATACTGAGACTAATGCTGAGAGAGCCAGGGAACCCAAAAACACTCTTTTTGTTAGTGTTGAACATGGTAATTTGACTT
This sequence comes from Trisopterus luscus, assembly GCA_027122455.1. Lineage (NCBI taxonomy): Eukaryota > Metazoa > Chordata > Actinopteri > Gadiformes > Gadidae > Trisopterus > Trisopterus luscus. The sequence continues at coordinate 2,881,353 of JAOPUA010000009.1, read as the reverse complement.
GTATGACAGTAACCTCTGCCATTTTCAGATGTACGTACATCTGATGTGGCTTTATGCCATTAAAAAGTCCATTCTCATGTTTCCCTGCTGATGATTTACCTTTCCGTAGAGCTGCATGTGAAGCGGGTCTGTAAATGGCAGTTCCCCCTCTGACTGGCTCTTCCCTTAACCCTCCTCCTCCTCCTCCTCCTCCTCCTCCTCGTCAGTCCGTCGGTGTGTGACGAGCACACGCGTCTGCTGTTCACCGTGCTGGAGCGTTCACCGCTGCCCGTGGTCCGCGCCAACGCCATCATCGCCCTGGGGGACCTCATCGTTCGCTTCCCCAACATCCTGGAGCCCTGGACCCAAAACCTCTACGCCAGGTAACGCCCCAACGCCACACGACCTATGGACGGGCGGCGCGCTGCTTATACTTTTACCGTCCTAATGAGCGTAACAACACACACTGTTCAATGCAGGGCTTTATGATGGGGGGGAATATTGGTGATGGAGTCATTTTGGGGTGGGGTTGCCTACCATACTGAGGTTCATTGTGGTTGAACACGATGTATCCTTAGCAAGCAGCAGCGCTCTGTGGAACTAGATATTCATTCCCACACTTCATCATATCTAGTTCCACAGATTTTAAGTCTTGTTGCCAATCAGATGGCACATTATAATACCCAGCTCTGCCTTGCAGTCACTCTTCTGTAATTAAAGGAAACAAGCCTCTGCTGATAGCCCGGCAAGTGGGCGTGTAGGAAGATGAGGTTTATCCCAGCCCTTCCCTCTAGCTCTTGATTGGCGTTTATGGGGGATCCTCCGCTGGTCCTGAGAGGCTGACCTCCCTCTCCCTCAGTGTGGCCAGTGTCTCGTGCCAAACACCCCTCCCTCCCCTCCTCAAACTGTTAAATGGGAGGTCAACTTTGACCAGATCTTTTGTTTACAAACTCTGCCTTTCATTTTAGTATACGGACCCCTCTCTTCTGTGGCTGTTGCCATGGCAACTGATTTTTCCAGAAGCCTCCTGTGTGGCTCGCTATGAAATAAAGCATGGTATGGACAGAGCACGAGTGTGTGTGTGTGTGTGTGTGTGTGTGTGTGTGTGTGAGAATTTTTTTAATCAAAGAACGTGTGTTTGTGTGTGTGTGCGCGTGTCTGTCTTTGGGTGTGTGTGTGAGAGAATTTTCTTAATCAATGAATGTGTGTGTGTGTGTGTGTGTGTGTGGGGGTGCGTACTGCAGGTGTGTAGATATGTGTGTGTGCGTGTGTGTGTGTGTACTGTAGGTGTGTAGATATATGTGTGTGTGTGTGTGTGTGTGTGTGTGTGTGTGTGTGTGAGTGTGTGTGTATGTGTATGTGAAATGTTTCTAAAAAAAACACTCTAGTTGTGTGTG
>JAOPUA010000009.1:2760499-2770759 GCA_027122455.1 Trisopterus luscus | reverse complement strand
GGTCGTACATCATTCCCTCATTTTCCCCTGAGATGGGAGAGATCTGTATATACACTTCCTGCTTTAAATGACTCAAAATTAGGATTTTGTAACATAAAATAAAATATATATTATCATGGCCAAAAGCTGTGTGCGTCTGGAGGATATTATGAATAAACGACTGTGCCGGGTTCTCCGACCCGTGTTCCGACAGTAGCGCGCATTACATACCACACGCGACCGACCCGCTATGAATTGATATCGATGCCTGACCTGAAGGAAAATTAGACACATTAGATGGAATTACACTAAGTGGTGTTTGGCGTGGTGCTTTAGATTGCTGTGCGAAGAAAGCACCTCATCCACTGTGGACGGTTTTAGTTGACTCCTCCACTCCTGAATAACATATCCAGCACCGCAGAAGACGCTCTTGCAATCGCAAAACCCACAACCGACCCCCGCTGATTAGGCGATCGACCCGACCCGCACCTGTGGCCGACACAGTACATTCATTTTTGTCGTCTTCAATCTACAAGCGCCAAAAAGTAACTGTATGCATTTTCTCAGTCAAGAAGGCACTAAATTGGAATCATTAGAATTAAGTAGTTTATGATACTATTCGACTACATATATGACCCACTTTAAATACAGATTCATGTCTCCATCAGTGAAATGCTCCTTTAACTACCTACGCTTACTGGTTGCCAATAAAAAAATATTTTGATTGCATTTTACTTGGTAAATCTAAAAGTTTTATGGGGTTGATCTTTTAATTCTTAGGTTGTCATGGTGACAGGAGATCATCCAATCACAGCGAGGGCCATTGCAGCCAATGTTGGCATCATTTCAGAAGGCAGTGAGACCGTGGAGGACATCGCCATCAGGAAACGCATCCCTGTGGAACAAGTGAACAAGAGGTACTATTAATGACCAGAATCCCTCAAACCAAACACCAACACTTACACCCATTTACTCAAACATTCATCTTTAATGCTGACTATAGATAGAAAGATACCTTTGGTGAATAAAAAAAATATATATATACTCAGTACTAAAACAAATCAATACTATAATGTACGTGGAATATTCATGGTGATTCTACATTGTGCTACAGCAAAAATCCCACTAGGGGGTTTGTAGTGCCTCTAGGGGATCCCTTATAAGTGTGACATTAAATGTGTGTGTGTGTGCGTGTGTGTGTGTGCAGTGACGCCCGTGCGTGTGTGATTAACGGAGGCCAGCTGAAGGACATGAGCAGCGAGGACCTGGACGAAGCGTTGCGTAATCACCCTGAGATGGTGTTTGCCAGAACCTCACCGCAGCAGAAACTCATCATCGTGGAGAGCTGTCAACGACTGGTAGACACACAGACGCACACCTGCACCCGCACACACACACATCCGCAACCATGCACACCTGCACCAACACACACACACACACACACACATACAGCTCACACGCACACCCGCACCCACACACATCTGCACCCACACACACACAGCTGCACCCTCACACACGCACAACTGCACCCACATACACGCACCACTGCACCCTCACACACACACCCGCACAGACACCCACGCACACCTGCACCCACACACACCCACATCCGCACCCATACACACCTGCACACACGCACACTTGCACCCACACACACACACACCTACACCTACACCCACACACACACACACACACACCCGCACCCGCACCCACACACACCCACACCTGCACCCACGCACACCCACACCCTCACACACGCACAACTGCGTGTCTCCTCAGGGCTCCATCGTCGCGGTGACTGGGGACGGCGTGAACGACTCCCCCGCTCTGAAGAAGGCCGACATCGGCATCGCCATGGGGATCGCTGGGTCAGATGCTGCCAAGAATGCCGCCGACATGATCCTGTTGGACGACAACTTTGCCTCCATCGTCACTGGAGTGGAGCAGGGTGAGAGAGAGAGAGAGAGAGAGAGAGAGAGAGAGAGAGAGAGAGAGAGAGAGAGAATATTGTTCTGTTGAAAGTTCAAAGAAAGATTATTGCTCACTTGACCCTGACCCTGACAAAACTATAAGGGCCTGTATTTTGTATTTTGTGTATTTTTATATCCAATGCTTAAAGGTGCTGTAGGTAAGGGTTGGTAGGTGAGGGTTGAAAAAGGGGGAGAGCATAAAAGGGTGCTAGAGAGTTCCAGTTTGAAACCAAACAACCCAAAAGATATGATATTTTCCAGAAATGAGCCGGGAGCCGTCCTTCTGTAGCATGGCTATTGCCAGGCGATTGACCTTGGTCTGGGGAGGCTGCTGTCATTTTCTTCAGCACAAGAGGGTGATCAATGGGCCTAGTTCAAGCAACTCTGTACGCAATTGCCATCACTTCCCTGTCGTCATTGTGTTAAACCAGCCAATAGCATGCCAGGGAGAAAAGCCAGCTTGGCGATTGACTCCAGTAAAAGCGGATTAGAAGCAAGCAGAAATGTATTGCTCCTCTCCAGACCCTGCTGCAGGGTGAATTCAAATTGCCAGCAGAACGGGTTGGGGTACCCTGTCTAGCCTTTACAGAGGCAGTCACTGTCAACTTGAAACAAATATTCTCTCAGCGCATTTCACCCCCTTACCCCCTAATAAACAGATAGCTATGCAACTTCTAACCAATTACGCTTGAATAGTTGCTTTGAAATATTACCTACAGGTCCTTGAATGGCTAACCAAATATGAAAGTATTTTTTGGCATACAGTTCCTTATAACCATGACTACTGACCCCTCTCGTTTGTGACTGCCTGTAGGCCGCCTCATCTTTGACAACCTGAAGAAGTCCATCGCGTACACACTGACCAAGAACATCCCAGAGCTTACGCCCTATCTGATCTACATCACCGTCAGCGTGCCTCTTCCTTTGGGCTGCATCACCATCCTGTTCATCGAGCTGGCCACCGACATCGTGAGTCCTCATGTCATCACCAGGGTCATGATAGCCTCTTCATACAGGCGTCGACTAGTTATGGGTCTGCTATGTACCAGGACCTAGCTACACTAGTTAAGTCTACTACACATGCTCTGATACATTAAGTGAGAATACATGAAGGTGCTGTTACCCCTCATTCTGATTCAAGGGAATCACCCATCCTCAAGTTAAAGCAAAGCATATTTCACACTTTGCATTGCAGTAATATCATTCATTTTTCCACTTCTTTTTCTATGCTCTTCTCACTTGCCATTTTAGAGAATCTCTTCTTCCTCACACTGGGCAAACAAGCGTCCTGCTTATTAATTTTGTTTTAAAACGTTTTTTTTCTCAATAGTACCCTTCCGTCTCCCTGGCCTATGAGAAGGCAGAGAGTGACATCATGAACCTGAAGCCCAGGAACCCTCGGCGGGACAGGCTGGTGAACGAGGCTCTGGCCGCCTACTCCTATTTCCAGATCGGTGAGGCCTGCTCCTGCACCGGCCCGGCTGTGGGCCGCTGCTTGTCTCTGCACCATTTGACTCAATGTTTTCAGCTAGTTCCTGTGTCTTCACAGGAACAAAGTGAATGGGTTAAGGTTGTACATATGACTAAGTACTCTCTCTGTACTGTGTTCAGGTGCTATTCAGTCCTTTGCAGGCTTCACAGACTACTTCTGTGCCATGGCCCAGGAGGGCTGGTACCCACTGATGTGTGTGGGCCTCCGTGCTCATTGGGAGAATGTCCACCTGCAAGACATGCAGGACAGCTATGGACAGGAATGGGTTAGTATGGGCGCACAAACACATATTTAAGATTCAGTAGAAGAAATTATTATGTTTTTGTTTTCTGCTGAACCAGAGGCCTATGATTGCGACATTTTTAATAGCCATACCTCTTTGTAAGTGTATGGGTAACAAAATTACTACAGCTAAGAAATAACTAGGTTCAGATGAATCCTTTCCTCCATAATCATGTGACATCAGGACGAGCATCATGTTCGTCATGGTCATCTTCTCTCTTCTACTTCCTCTGAAAATCGATTTGTATAAAGAACACACACACAAACATCCATAATTTATATTTTTATATCATTATACTAATACTTCCACCTGGTCTCTTGGGTCCAGACGTTCGGTCAGAGGCTGTACCAGCAGTACACATGCTACACCGTGTTCTTCGTCAGCATAGAGATCTGCCAGATCTCCGACGTGCTCATCAGGAAGACCCGCCGTCTCTCTGTCTTCCAGCAGGGATTCTTCAGGTCAGTAGCAGCGGGGGGGGGGGGGGTTATGGGTATTCAGTAGAGCAGCTGGTTCTGCATCTCCTTTCAATTTATGTATGTATTTTATGTATGTATATTTAAATATTGATCAAGTTAATACTGTTAAGCTATAAACCATTAGTTTCATTACTTCCCGTTTCGGGAATAATCTACACGATAAAAAACAGACAGAAATAATCTGATTGGAGGTAATCTAATCTAAACATACATCAATGTAATCTAATGTGTGTGTGTGTGTGTGTGTGTAGGAACAAAGTCCTGGTCTCTGCCATCATCTTCCAGCTGTTACTGGGTAACCTTCTATGTTACTGTCCAGGAATGCCCAACATCTTCAACTTCATGCCCATCAGGTAACAATTGGGATTCAGTACAGAGACCTGAACTGTGTTGTGAAGAGAATGCAGTAGATCTTATCAAAGAGCTGCATCACATTTGTATACACCTCCTGCAGTACTCCATGGGAAAATTTACCATTTTGTGGTCGGTAAGGACTCTACTATATTCATATTCATAAACATATACGTGTATCTCATTCCAGGGTCCAATGGTGGTTTGTCCCAGTTCCCTATGGAATACTCATCTTTGTGTATGACGAGATCAGAAAGTTAGGTGTCCGGAGAAATCCAGGAAGTAAGCAAAGTGTACTGATCCATATGCATGATCTTTACAACTTAAGCCTTTATCATCCACCATATGGACTTCCTACATCGATGTGTTTGATGTCTTTCAGGTTGGTGGGATAAAGAGTTATACTACTGAGATGGAAGCGGTTCAACTCATCCTTCCTCTTAACCAACTATATCTTCTCAAGCATCCAATAATGTTTGACCTCTTACCCAAACCCTTCTTTAAAATGTTTCTGTAGTGTGTTAACGACAAACTATATCAACTTGCATACATTCCCATGTCTCTCTTGGAATGGCACATTGTAATGAGAACTAAAATCCCTGGAATTCATCCTCAATGTGTTCCATTTGTGCTAATAAATCAATCTTTTTAACAACTTTTTCTTGTCATTTATTGCGCTCATGCTCAAGCAAAACCTTTGCATACACTGTTCTTCAAATACATTTATTGCAGGATCTTCCTGCAAATACTGTTTACAAAAGACTTAAGGACTATGGCTTCATGTAAACTTTTTAGGAGCAGATGTGAAATTCATGAAACATAAATGTATTTACATTTTTAATAGTTGACAATCTTCCTCCTCTGTTGCCTTTGGTCTTTATAATGGCTGGATGTGATGTAGACAACAAAGAAAAGGTCTCTGCTTTTTTTCATAAATCCCTTTACTGCTTTTCCAGGTCTTTTAATTCAACGCTTCACTGAGGTACACGATCAGTCATAGTTGAATCGATGAGTAACCAATCCTAAAAATAAACCAAGCTGCTCTCAGAAACACCATCATCTCTTGCCTCAAGGTCCATCCTTTTGTTCCGTACTATTGTCATCTCTCATCGACGCTACCCCCCTCTAGTCAACCTTCCAGATGGCGATCTTGCCGTCACGGCGCCCGGAGCCACTGAGGACGTAGCGGTGCTCGGCGGAGCACAGGGTGTGGATGGTGTCAGAGTGGGCCTGCAGCTCCTGCTGCACCACGTGGCTGCCGGGGTCCATCACCAGCACCTTGCTCCTCAGCTGGCAGCTGTATGGCCCCCCCAGGACTCCGTCGCCCCGGCAACCCACCCAGATCTATGGGGGGGGAGACGCACAGAGAAGATAGAGGATGGATGAAAAAGGACATGGTCACCAGAAAAGTGGAAGGCGGTAAGAAGTGACGGAGGAAGTGGGCAAGCTCGTGAAAAATCGGGGTTGGGATTAAATTGACATTAGTGTCACAGGGAAGATCAGCGATGGCTCAGAAAGATTTCAAAAAGTTCAAATACATCTTGATCACATCCCTCTACCTGGTCTTTGACCCTAATCATACAGTCCACTCCAGAGATGCCCTGTAGTGGGATTCTTTTAACAGGTGTCTTGGTGTCCGACGTGTGCCACACACACAGCTCTCCAGAGTCTGGGCAGCCTGTCCACAACTGTCCTAGCTGAATGAACACACACACACACACACACACACACACACACACACACACACACACACACACACACACACACACACATCTTCAGGATGTGTTGAGAACATAGCAGTCGGCTCACGTTTTCATAATTCTAGAACAGAGGCAGAGCACTCACCTCCATGATAAGAATAAAGCTTTCGTAGCAACTGGGCATGCTTAATGGATCATCAGGCATTGAAATCCTCCTCTGAAGCGCCCCGTTCCGTCTGACCTCCACAATGCTGTCACCACAACCTGCAACAACACCCTTTTTGTGTTCATTCTGCATGAATGAAGAAGTCATACACTCTGGAAGATCCGACTAATTAGGGTACTCTACTGGGACGATTATCACAGTAGAGCACATAACAAGGGACTGCATTTAGTCATTTGCTAGCTGTGCAGCACTATATCTCAGACACACACACACACACACACACACACACACACACACACACACACACACCCACACCCACACACACACACACACACACACACACCCACACCCCCGGCTTGTGTACGTACAGCACCAAAGCATGCCGTTGTGGATCTGTATGGAGGAAAGCCGGTCACATGGGAGCTGCAGCTGCCGCTTCACTGTGAGGCTGGAGACATCCCACCGCAGGATGGTGCCGTCAGCACTGCAGGAGTATGGCTGCTTGCTGAACACAGTGGGAGCAGGGAGGAGGAGGGCTTTAGAAGGCTTCCCTTCTAAAGAAAGATCCCATATCATGCTATAGGGTTAATAATTGCATTGGGGGTACTACTAGAATAGAGTTTCATGTGTGTATTATTCTCACACTGTTTATTTCTGCAAAACCAATTGCAGTGTCTATCAAAAATGTTCGGTTTTGAATTATGTCTCCCTCCCGGGTGGCCCAGTCTGCTGTTTATTGGGCTCCACTCCACTTTCCAGGCGATCATTTTCACTTTAACGCTGTGTGTGTTCGATATAGCTCTTCTGCATCCCCGACATTTTCCTGCCTACTCACGATTCTTTCAACCAGTGGTCAACGTTCTCCCATCATGCGCGACTTGCCCATCTGCATGCTTGATATATTTTACAATTAAACTAGGCCATAGTTTGTCATGCAGTAAAGTATGTGTGTCTTCTAGTTAAGGGGGGTGTGTCATGTAGTGAATTGTGTGTGTCATGCAGCAAAGGGGGTGTGTCATGTAGTGAAGGGGGGGTGTGTCATGTAGTAAAGTGGGCATGTCATGTAGTAAAGGCATGTGTCATGTAGTTAAGTGGGTGTGTCTTGTAGTGAAGGGGTGTGTTGTGTTGCAAAGGGGGTATGTCATGTAGTTAAGTGAGTGTGTGATGCAGTGAAGGTGTGTTGCAGCAAAGGGTGTGTGTCATGTAGGAAAGGGGGCGTGTTGTGTAGTAAAATGGGTTTGCCATGTAGTAAAGTGGGTGCGTCATGTTGTACAGTGGGTGTGTCTTGTAGTAAAGTGGGTGTGTCTTGTAGTAAAGTGGGTGTGTCTTGTAGTAAAGGAGGTGTGCCATGTAGGAAAAGGGGGTGTGTCATAAAGGGATGTGGGGTGTGTCCTGTATTAAAGTAAGTGTGTCTGGTAGCATGCAAATAGACCCTTCTCTGGCCACAGAGTCCAATTTGCCTGACTCTTAAACATTTCATCTTCTAGTTTCATAAGCTTTTGTTCTATATCTTCAACGTTATGTGAATTAATACATGTATGTGTTTACTTGTAAAAGGCGAAGCCGGTGACTTCGTGCCTGTGCTCTGTGAGCTGCTTGTTACAAGACATGCTGCGTGGGTCGATGATGTAGATCACAGAGTCATGAGAGCCAATCCACACCTGGTCCTGGTCAACTCCCAACATGCAGTTCTACACACAGCCCGGTAAACAGGAAGTAAAGACAGGGAGGAATACACTTCAATGCAATTCAAATAGGATAAAAGTTGTCATGAATCGTCAAGTAGGTCAATGTACAGGGTGTCATGTATGGTGGGTCATGTAAGGTAGGTCATTTTAGGTAATGTTATTTCATATAATATTATGTCATGTCATTGGTTAATAATATATACATATATACTCTGAAACTACAAAACTTCTTTACCATCTTTCAAAGAACCTTGACAAAAAGCACATGCTGACCAGAGTCAGCATGTGCATGTTTGTAACACAAGATGCCACCATCTTGTCATTTTGAACGATTCAGCAGCAGTTATTCTCGCTAAACAAGCAGCCTCAGCATTACATCAGCCCAAAGGGGATCTCACCAGCTGAGCGTTCCCAACCTGGATGCAGTCCTGCAGCATGGACCAGCTGGCTGCGTCGAACACCACAACGCGGCCCCCGCTCAGAGCCACCCACAGCTTGGGATTCCCGCCGTCCTCTGTGTCGCTGCAGCTCAGCTGGCCTGCACAGAGGAGAGAGAGAGTACAACCTTGTTTGAAAAACCTTGTGGAAACGTCCATGTCAAATTGGTATATTTATTTATTTCCAGAGAGGTGAGGTAAGACTGACCCGGTGTGTACAGCAGAACATGCACAGTTTGGGGTTCAGCCAGGTCCTGTGAAGGGTTGATCTTGTGTTTAAGAGTCTGAGACGTGGCCTCGGGCACCATCATAGGCACTGGTACAGGAATGAACACAACAAATAGAAACAAACATGTGAAATCCATAATTTAGAAAGAGTCAAAAAAGAGAGAGGAGACATTATCATTCAGAAACAGTAGCATCTATGGACCCAGACACAGCCCCTGCAATAACACTACAACACAATGTAACCTTACAGTAGTCTTCTATAATGTTCCCATTTTGTTTTCAGTGTAGTATTATTACATCACACATGACTGAAAAGCAAACAACAAGGTAAACCAGTGCAAGTCTCTTGCCATGAACTCCTACACCCCCCCCAGGATCCCTCAGGTCAGACAGAGGCTTCACCTTCATGCTTGATCCTGTCGAAGTAGGCCAGTTTGGAGGCAGAACCAATGGACCTCTGGCTGTGCAGACAACCCGCCACAGCATCCATGAGGAGCACGTTGGTCAGGGCCTGGGCCATGTACTGGGGGTCCTGCAGGCAACACACACAGGTGATTTTGTATGCAGTAAGTAATTGGAATAGTGGCCAACCAGACAAATGTAGTATTTTATTATTCTTACATAATACAAAAAGGAAAAAAATGTTAAATGATACGAGATAATGTTTAGTCTCACCCATTTTGTTCAACCAAATACTCCTTTTGGATTAGCTGATGCAGGCTTATCTAGTAAATCTAGTAGTACTAGTCATCTAGTAATCGGAGGTGAGTTCAGCGATCATATAGGGTGACTGTAGGTCGGGGGATGGGCAGGACACAGCATGACAGTGGAGGAGCACCTTATGCTGATCGGCCATCCTGCGGCCGGCCCACATCTCCCTGACCACCAGGTCCCAGAGGCCCGTCTCCGTCTTCAGGTTGGCCTCAAAGCCCTCGGCCCTGCAGGACGTCCGGATGCACAGGGAGGGGACGCGCAGCAGGAGGAAGGGTGAAGACGACATCTTCACCTCCTGCCATGGGAGGGACAAGTCAGGAGGGACGCAGCGACACTTAACACATTGCATCAACAAAGAGACTGAAGTCAAGGCGAGATGACAAACAACCACAACAGCAACCATACCAAGACAAAGACATGAGCATGAGTAGTTTCTTTCACCGTTATGTCTCTGAACCCGGCTATTTCCCAGAGCCCCGGTCGTCCTTCCTTGAGCAGGAAGAGGCGTTTCTGGGTCATGGCGATCTTCCCAACCCCATGGGAGGTCTTGACGCAGGAAGACAACTTGTAGACACACTCGTTGTTGTCCAGGCAGTCCACGACCTCGGGGGGCAGGTCGATGTCCTGCGCCTCAGCCTCCTTCCAGAAGGTGTAGACGTCCTTGAAAAGGGCGGGGTCCACCTGCTTCTCATCGACTAGAACACACACACACACACACACACACACACACACACACACACACACACACACACACACACACACACACACACACA
>JAOPUA010000009.1:2739088-2750318 GCA_027122455.1 Trisopterus luscus | reverse complement strand
GATTGATATAAAGCAAATTGCATTAATCGCTAACGCGAATGGTGAATATGTAACCGGGTAGCTTTAGGACCCAGGAGTTTATAGGCAGCCAATGGTTGACGTGCTGTTCTGAATGCTGCCTGACACGCGCGCGACATGCACGAGACGGACAGACACCATTTTATTGAGACTATTTTGTGGATACGAGAGAAGAGGACGATTTCTGGTTTTTCCCTGGTTCGCAATCTTTGGAGGAACCCGCCATTGCTGCCTGCAGCTATATTTTATTGTTAATGTTTGCTTGTACTCCTCGAATGCATGTCAATGATTGCAGCCATTGCACTCAAATCCATCCCTGGAAGGAAGGATCTCAATCTCTGCGTTCCTTAAAAAACATTTCTAAAGAGAATTAGAAATGTGGGGCTGAATTTGGGGGGAGGGGGCATGAATATAAGGCCTGTAAGTGTAACTGTTACTGTTGAGACTGTAACTGTGACCAAGGGCTATACAAATACAATGGGCTTGACTTGTCTTTTCCCACAGTGTAAGAGCCACCACAGACTATTCTCATGGCTGACACTGGGTCACAGAAAAAATTATTTCCACAGATCACCAGATCACCAGCACCAGACCTGAAAATGTTGACCATGAGTTCCAGCATGATCTTTTGGATGTCCATGTTGAGGCTTTTCTGCCACGCCCTCTTCTGTGCCCTCTGCTCATTGATGTCTGAGCAGCTGGATCGCTGGCACTGAAACAGCTGGAAGTGCAGCTGCAGGGACATACACCTGCAGAAACACAAAGATACACTGACCTGCCTTTCGTAATGGCAGCAGACGGCCCAGCAAACCATAGTCCACACAATTGCTCAATTATTTGACTACAAACAAATCTGAACCTTTGTGTGAAGCAGTTTGCGGCGGAGACGGGGATCTCAGGCAGACCAACGGTGCCACATTGAGACCTGGAGACCGTACCCGCATCGATGTGGAGGAGGATCAAGTCATCCGTTTCCTGCACCACAGGAAGCAGGGTAGGCCAGGACCACAATTATTAGTTGTAATCATTTAATGTTTTTTGATCATTGAAAGTAATGAGAGTAATGAGTAGTGAGAATATATGATTATTGATCAATTTGAGAAAGAAAGATATATAGATTTCGTCCTGCAAGTTCATAAAAGGTTATAGCTTTAGTATCATGTTTGAGGAACTTCCATTTGTGAAAAGTTTATGAATTAGCATACAGGTACCTGCTGTTTTCCAAGAGACACATATTGGTCTTTACAAATTAAAAAAACTCAAAATGGTAGCTTTCAATTAGACATGCCATTTCCATTTACTGAGTGCAATAGAAAGAATGTCCTGATTTTGTCCATTTGTGTTACAATATGCAATGCTACTAATTTGAGTGGGCATTTTAAAGACCTTCATTTTTCAATCAAATTTTGCAGTTAATACATCGCACCATGGTCGATTTTTGACGGCTCTAGCCTGCGACTCAACCAATGGGGGTATCTTTGTCATAGTCCCTGTGCAGGTTGTAGGACATGGAGCTAAACATAAGCAAACATACGTTAAGTTTCTCAACGCAGTCCTCTTACTGCATTCTGACGTTAGCAGCCATGCTGAGTCAAACAATGGCATGCCGATATGCGTTTCCATTAGCAGATCAAACACGTAAGGTGTGCCAAGCAGCTGACCCTCAAATTGTAGGAATAAAGACCTACAAAAATACAATAAACTATGTGTATGAGAGTATGGCTAGAACGCTTAACAGCTTAATTCTGTGAAAAAGTGACACCCTTATGGGAGTGAAACCCTTATGGGTCCTTTTCCCTTCCAGGAAAAGGACTGGTGTATTGGTTTAGTTGTACTTGTATTTGAAATGTTCCCCACCGGTACATGGTATGGCCTAATGGGCCTTGATTGGTCGGCCTGGGCCAAATCAGGTGGCTTATTTAGGGTTGTGGCATGTGTGTTTGGAAGAAAAGAGTAAAGTTAAGACTGGCTTGACACGAGGCCAGTACTTGCACATTCTGTTATGCTAAATTACGCCAAGGCTAGGCTAGTAAATTGCAACAGCTTTTATTTTTTAACAATTCATTTATATTTTGTAACAAGGGATTTATTTATTATTGGGTCTCTATTTTGGAAGTGAATAAAATGTAATTCTTCCCAGCCAGTGGCCCACATCCCGAATACGTCAGGTGACCACAACAGTCTTTCACAAATTTGTTATTATTTGTTTGTTCCGATAACTATATAAGCCTACTTAAAAAAATGTATAGAGGTTTAGATAGAAGCACCCACAGTGATTTTAGTTTGACAATATTCACTATAGCTCCATTAAAAAACTGATTTCTTTCTGATTAGTTTTGGTCACTACTGCCTACTCCAGGTAGGGAATGAGTCCTTAGCCAGATTGAGGTGTTCAAGTACCTCTAGCTGTTCATACTCACGAGTGAGTATGATGGAGCGTGAGAGCCGGAGAATCCGAGCTGCGGGGGTGGTATTGCATTCGCTTTATCACAATGTTGTGACGAAAAGAGAGCCGCAAGGCAAAACGCACAAAACGCATCTACTGATCGATCTTTGTTCCAACCCTCACCTATGGTCATGAAGGATGGGTGATGAACGGGAGGATGAGATCATGGGTACAAGCGTCAAAATGGGTTTTCTCAGGAGGGTGAATGGGGTCTCCATTAGGGATAGGGTGAGAAGCTCAGCCATCCGTAAGGAACTCGGGTTAGAGCCACTGCTCCTGTGCTAAGAAAGGAGCCAGTTGAGGTGGTCCAGGCATCTAGTAAGGATGCCAACTGGGCATGTCCAGTGGGGAGGGGACCTCAGGAAGACCCAGGACTAGCTGGAGAGATTATATCTCAACACTGGCCTGGGAACGCCTCGGGAGCCCCCCGTCAGAGCTGGTCAATGTGGCCCTGGAAAGGGAAGTCTGGGGCCCCCTGCTAGAGCTGCTGCCCCAGCAACCCAACAATGCTCATGATGATGCTCCTACATGACAAGACTAAAAAGTGTCTCAAATGGGTCGTAGCCTAGTGGACAAAAGGCCCTGCTCCTTCCTACATTCAATTCACCCCAGAAGATACATAGTATGTACTCACAGCAGCGACGTCTTTATAATGGCTGCTGTGACAGCCCATGAGGAACGCAGTTGGAGCCATGAGGAAGTCCAGCATCCCACTGGCCAGGACAGGGACATAGGGATGCTGCCATGACATGGGCTACAGGACAGGCAGATACATAGGTGGAAGATAGATGGACTAATTGATCCTACAAGCAGATTACTAAATAAATCAATCCAGACTTTTCAATGTTCAATGAGAACAAAGAAGTGAATGTCAAATGGCAGCTGTTAAGTAAAGCTCATTAGCTAATAATGTAGTATAAAAACACACTGGAAGTGACATTGCACACAGGAGTCATTGAAAACAGATCACTATACCCATCCAGTCATTTACAGAAATGAACAATACCAAAAATAAAAAAGGCTTAATAAGGCTCATATAGCTTCCATCACCCTTATGAAAAGAGGGAAACACACAAGCATATAAAAAGCTGAGTAAACTGTACCGTTCATGAAGACCAGTGCACAGCTATTTTTAGTGAGTGACTTTACAAGGGGACTATGATTGGAACATCAGCAGACCTTTAGAAATAGCAGGAGACTCTCGGCCACCAGAGTGAGCTGTGCCCAATCAGCAGAAAACAACACAACCCTCTGTTCCTGGAGGAGAGAGGACAGCACCTAGACGGAGGCAAGGAGACCCGCTTCAGTACTGCGCTGTTTGTGACTCAGTTTGAGGTGTTTGTGATGGTGTGCAGTGGTGCAAACTGGTGATGGCCCAAAAAGGGTTTCTTTGCCAGAAAAGAAAGAAACGGCGCCCGTGAGACTTAACCCCCTCCCCCAAAAACATATATTTCTGTAGGTCAAAACACTGTGAATTTCACCAAAAGGTGAGGTTTGCATCCCCCTGTGTGTGTGTGTGTGTGTGTGTGTGTGTGTGTGTGTGTGTGTGTGTGTGTGTGTGTGTGTGTGTGACCTGGAGGAGCTGCGGGGGTCTGAAGCAGAGCAGGGGTATTTGGAGGTCCAGGTCTACGGGGGGGAGGTCCTTATCTTCTCTGGACGGTAACACTATGTTGAGAGGAGGCAGGGAGAACATCTGGAGAACACACAGTTGGTGGTTATCGTTAGAGAACTTCAGCAGAGTCACGCAGCCTGTAAACAAAATAGATAATAATCACAACGTTAACGCAAATTTCTCTTGAAGCATTAACGCATGTACTGGTACTGGACATTCATTCACTGAGGGACGAGCAGCGCAGCGGAGCTGGGCCTTGTTGTCAGATGGCAACCAGCAGGAGCAGGAGCCAATCACATGACTCAAACTACTGTGGACTAGACGAATGAGACAATAAATGCTTGTCCTGCATTTAACGTAATTCCTCTTTAAATCGCCCGACCAAAAAGGTAAGGGAAGCAACACTGAAGCATTAACATAGAGCTAACTTCATTGACCTCAGTTGAAGGAATAACCAGCCTGCCTCCCACTGGAGAGAGAAACTATCTACCGGCTCCGCCGCTTTAAAAGATGAGCGAGAGTGATTTCAAAATAAGTGTGTCTCTAAACGGCATAACCCAAGTGTTATGTATCCAGCCATAGCACGAAAATTAGAACATAGTTCAATGTGAGACCAATCAAGGCTTTCTTGAACCTAGAGTAGATTTTATAACTGTATATAGCTGTCCCATGTAGCTGGCCCTTTGGGCTTAGCTTGTGAGGTAAGACCGTTTTGGCATGGCAATGGTGGAACGACCTGCATAAAGTAAGCATACTTCGTACACTACCAAGTTATTAAAAACTGGAAAAATGCCTTTCGCGGCGTGGTTCACGATTGACTATTGACAATAATTTGATTCAATATTTTAATGCTTGACAGCCCTAATTTATAGTTATATGATATCCCCCAAAAAATTAAGCAATTGTTCTCTTGGCGACAAAAATAACAATTACGACAAATGCCCGACAAATGATTGCTACAAACATACTCTGATAAGGGTTGACAACGCACACAGCATGCACGCTGCTTAGCAACCAAATTCATCTCTTGATGTTGTTTAGAGCACAACAAAGCAAGTGAAATGTAGTCAGAGAAGCCTTTAGCTCAGACTGCCATGCAGACCCCAGCCGGGGTTCTGTGGTGGTATGAGCAGCCTGAGGTGGGCTCCACATTAGGGTGGGCAGCACCCTGCCCAAGCCGTTCAGGAAAACAGAGATATGACACCAAACAACAGATACAATAAAAAACCAAGGAACACTTTCACATACGATGCATCTCATTGTGCGGTACAGACATGCGCCCACCCACAGCCTCACCACATGCAGCGGCCCGGGCGGTGGGACGGGAACAAGAGCCAGCCTGGCAGTAAACTCCTTCACCCTCTCCTCCACATCAGACCAACGACAGGTCCTCAGCTGGACTAGAAGACTGGACACACACACACACACACACACACACACACACACACACACTTAGACATTTGTTTTACTCTTAAATGCATTTTTCCTCTTTGCTCTTGTTTGCTGTTACTCAGTATATTAATCACAGCCCTGAAAATCTTGATACGGTTTTGGTAGCCATCAGTTTTGGGAACCCTGGTAGATGTGGTGCATTGGAGTCCCTACCACGACATACAGTCCTTCAGTGCAGAGTAGTAAGGGTACTTGGATATCACACAGAAACCATAGGCAGAGTAAAGTCTGGTGGAGTGAAAGGAGCCATGACCGTTCTGGTAGATAGGTGTCCCTTCCTGTTCAAACAGAAGCACACAACTCAATAAAGGACGTTGTGATATTTTATTTATTACCCAGGGTTTTGTGAAAGGAGGGTGTTCTTAGGTACCATTGTAAGTCTGTAATACTGCATCACCACTCCATGGGTCCGGGTGCCAAACACATCAGTGAACACCAGGAAGTGGAATCGCTCTTCTTTCAGCTCATTGGTTACTTGAAGCCCATCTTAATCAATGAATAGACAATAAGCACATTAAAATGAATTTCAGTAACAGTGTGCAAAGACTGAGTGTGTGTATGTGTATGTATATTTATGTGTATGTGTAAATACCAGGAAAACAGAGCTGAGGCAGAGCCTTCAGGTCAATATCTTTAGGAACGCTGATGTCTCCACTTGTGCTTTTCCTTCTCTCACCAGGAACACCCTGAACTAAAACACAGATACAAAGAAAGCAACACCGGTCATTAATGATATAGTAAGAGGATTAAGGACCAATCAGCATCCTCAGCAAGGAATAGGAAAAAACATTTGTTTCCCAGTTGGAGAAGTGCAATCAAACATGAGTTGACCTATTCACTCTAAGATGATTAGAGTATAAATCAAATTATTGAGCATAACACACCAATTCAGTGCATTAATCATTACCATAAAAAACACCAACAAATATTTTAGAATGTTTCAGTAACAGGAGTCAAGCAAAAGCAAACTATTTCTGTTTACAGCAAACATCAGGCCAGATCTAACCGTGATAGATAGATCATGCATGAAGCCAGACCTGGGCCAGCAGACACTGTTGCTGATGGTGGTGGTGGTGGACGTTCTTTCTTCTTCATGTTGAATGGGCGTCTGCGTCGCCCTCGTGAACTAACCGCCTCACACTGAGCAGGGCTGCTGCTTAAGGTACTGCCTGCCACAACGTGCAGTACCTCTGGCTCCAGCAGGGGGAGCTCTGAAGTCCCATTACAATCCTTGCCCAGTGGTCTCGACTAAAGAGTGGATATAAATGGAAATGAATTAAATGCAAATCCTCTCATTATAATTACTTTTGTAACATCATATTTGTACAAAGTATTCTTCAATTTAGTTCCTTGATGAGTTGGGGCGCATGATGTCATGAATGTCACAAATACACTGAATAAAGAGTCTGCCTGACTGAATGACTGAATAGGTCAGAGGACGGAGGGTGTCTCCCGCACGGCTACCTGGTAGAGCTCCTTCAGCCTAGCGTGCGAGGCTCCTAGGACCACACAGGCTTCCAACAGAGCAGGGGGCAAATGGTTCGACATTGGTGTAGATGCCATGGTATCCCGCAGACTCCGCTCCAAGCCGTCCCACCAGGAGAACTACGAATGAGTGAATGTCCAGAAGACCCGTCTTCCAACCCCAGACCTGGAATGAGAGACGAAGAGGACATTGTGTGCCAACAAGGTGAATGGTGTTGAACAGTTAATGGACAAAATGGAGATGAAATAAGAAGTAATAGTTTATTCATCCATTTTATATTTAATTATTTTCCTTATGTTTTACAAGCACATGCGCAAGGCCTGGGGAACTGAACAGGTGGTGAAGGTGCTTCCACAGCCAGGACACTGTTCTACTACTGTTCCTTCAAAGTCCTCTTCTTCATTAGGACGTCATCTGATAAGCAGCCCACAGAGTCCAGCTCCCTGAGTGGCCCAGGGTTCCAGATCATTAGTGCCCCACTGCTGCCTATTAAAAAACACATGAGTGACAGCAAGGAGGGAGCGTCCACAAGCGTGTATGGTCATGAACGGGCCAAAATAAACCTTCTGGGAACAATACTTTTTTTTCAAACTGAGCTTGGAATAGAATGTTGTTGCCAGATGTCTGAATGAAAAAACAATAACACTACTATTGAACATGTTCCCTACAGCTAAATCTGGTGATGATATAACTCAATTAACTGATTCTATTTAACGACTAAGTCCAGCGACAGCACATGCTGCCATTGAGAAAAGGGAAAGTGCATGGAAAACGGACTAAAGGCCATGGGTGGGTCCACTGTTATTCATCCATGAAACTACTGCCAAGTTCAGCTCCTTGGTTAAGTTAGTTCGCATATGGGTTGGGAATATCAACACACACTCTCAGCAGCAAGACACAATGTTAAAACACAGTCTTAAGTAGCTAATCTCATTTCCCTCAAGATCTGATTTTCCTTTCAAAGTGAATTCAACTCATGTGTGCATACTGCAGTGGAAATATGGAAATATACCAATTGTTCCTTTATTCTTAATAAAACATATTACACCCTAAACATTGTTACAAAAGTCATACTGCATGTCAAATACCAAACCATGGAATAGCGGTTTACAAGCAAAGGCACATTGTCATCTCTTCATTTTTCTGCACACTATCTGGAGGAAAATATAACAAAGTGAATACAAATTAACTCTTTTACGTAGCTTATTTATTTTAACATTACTTTAGAATGTTGCTTCATAAATGGAACGCAAAAGGTTTGCAGGATAATATGGAATATCATCAACATCGTAAAAGCTGCCCTGTACAATTCCAACAGACATACACAATAGACACGACAGAGACATATCGATGTACATCTATACATATATAGACAGATGCATAGACCCACAGACAGATAGAAAGTCAGATATATAGACATACACAGACAGATACACATATGCATAGATACATAGACACAGATACATAGCTATACATATGTACAGATGATACACAGACACACAGATACATAGACAGATAAACAGATACATAAGTAAGTTTACATGTTTACTTTTATCTACTGACCTCGTCTGATTAATAGTTTCCACATCCGCTCAGGTTCTTGTTAATGCCAAATGCGGCAACGCGGTTTTAAACTAAACGGCAACCAGGAAAGTATGGCTTGAAGTTCATCTGAGTAATAGTATGCGGTTGACTCCGTGTTCCTTATTATAAATCGAAGTTGAAATCCAAACATGTAACAAACATGCGCCCTGATTGGTCAGGCGGAGACCGGTAAATGAGTTCTTCTGCACACGTGAACAACGACGGCTACCCGCTCCGTCACACCCACGTGGGCACTCCTATTTATGCGTTTTCCGTGCATTGCATGTTTTATAGTGAAGATGGCTATACAACATCACCAATTCAGATTGATGTATTTATGAATACTGATTGATGACATAATTTCAATGATTTAAACTTCGACACGTTGGGATAGACTAGCTGTTTATTAAAAGCAAGTTGGCATTCAAGTGTGAATAATAATATGACCATCAACAATTTGTATTTGAGGATATTGGTTAAAAGTAATACTTCTGATAGTACAAGTAGGACTCAGTAAGTGGTAAGGCAATTGTCAAATATAAAATAGGCACTATACATGATTGACTATTTAGAAAAAGGAAAAACTGGGAGAAAGACCAAAACAATAGCAAAAACTTTCATTTTGTAAAAAATATACAGTATATATAAAATATGGAAATATATGTTCGTTTTATACATGTAAACATGTATGTTTGTATCATCCATCACAGCTAAAAAGATGATTTCCTTATGAGTCAGGCACAAAGCGTTTACATGGATCAAATATTTCTCCCCTTCCATGCATTTCTTGATTAAGAAATATCTCTTAAATTACACCTTTCAGTCAAATATATGACCAAACATATTTATACTATTTTAAGACAATACAAAACACAAAACTACTAAAGGCATTTATCAAAGTGTCCTATTTCCATGCTGTCCTCTGATCATGATATGAACACCATTTTCTCTTGAATTTACCTTCTGTTATGTTCCATCATTACGAACTGCAATGGAAACATACTTGTCAAAAAGCTGCATCCAGTTGACTTTCATTAGAGTTCAAAGAAACCACAATTCATTATTGATTGAAACACCTAAATTAAGTATGTGCAGAAAAGCTACATTACGAATAATTCAACATTTTTGCTTAATTCAACTAAAAAAGCAAGCATCATGTGATATCACATCATACACAAATGATAGTGACCCTATAACAAGGTGCAACTTAATAACTCATGACCACCACAGTAATTCTTGATCATGTGGATTCCTTAACTGTATGACACTATATGAAAAGCAATGGTGACATCTTTCAGAAAAATACATTAAAAAATGTAGACTCAAGTCTTTCAGAGAAAAAGTCCCTTTCCTCAAATAGACATAAGATTTATGCATCCAGCACCAAGGTTTGAATAAAAAATAGAGTGCAATACAACATTTTTAAAACCCAGGTTAAGTCAGTCATCATCATCACAAATACATTCACATCGTCTTTTCAACGCAGTTGCTGGTTTAGCAGTTTAGCAATGCTCTTTGAAACTTGTCAAGGACATTTCTTTCAGAAATCATACTAATCTATTCTTTCACACTCTAGCAGAGCTGTACTTGCTTGCCATCCCAATATACACAGCATCAATAGGTAAAATAATAAATATTTTATCTGATCAAATATTTCATGACTAGAGCACCTGTGTGCTTTAACTGATTATAGTGGACTAGCACAAAAACATTGATTCATAATACACAACAAATCAATACAATAACACCATCCCTGAGGTTGCCATGGTTTCACACTTCAAGTGTGTCAAAGTCACACCGTGGAACCGGTTTCTTCTGCATTCGGTGTGTTAGGAGTATGGTTATGAACACTACTTTGGGGACAGATTCAATGAACCTGAAACCGTGAATCCCCACTCACACAGCAGGGTCGTACTCCGCACCAACAACACATGGTTCTGCAGAAGCAATCGATTTCAGCTTAGCTGTCCCCTGATTGGTCCTTTCTGCACCGAGGTCAGTTTCCATTTGCAGAGCCACCATACTCTGCTCCAAGCTGCTAGCTACCGCCTCAGGGTATATGACCAGGAAACATGCAGCCAGGAATCCCAGGAAGGCACCCCCGGAGGCCACCATTGGGATTACACGAACACTGCCCACCGCCTCCACCACCGCTCCCAGAGCAGAGGCAGCCAGGATCTGACTGACGTACACCTGGGACTCAAACACAGGAGACACCCTCCCATTGACACACAACAACGCAGCATAATAGCAGCTCGGCCTCCATAACATTCTACCACTCAACCTCAAAGGCTCTTCAAGTCTATTAATTTAATTACATGCATCCAGCTGGATTACTCAAATTCTATAACTGATATGGTAATTTATATGATTACATAATAATAAATACATGTACAATTAAAATACACACTCACCTGGCAAGATAAGATTGCACAATCAATACCAAAACCTCGTCGAGATTTTTCAGGGCTGTGATTAATATACTGTGTAACAGCAAACAAGAGCAAATAAATGCAATCAGTTGAAAGGTCATTAAAATTACAAATCATTGCTTAATCCTGTGTGTGTGTGTGTGTGTGTGTGTGTGTGTGTGTGTGTGTGTGTGTGTGTGTGTGTGTGTGTGTGTGTGTGT
>JAOPUA010000009.1:2555650-2566341 GCA_027122455.1 Trisopterus luscus | reverse complement strand
GTGTGTGTGTGTGTGTGTGTGTGTGTGTGTGTGTGTGTGTGTGTGTGTGTGTGTGTGTGTGTGTGTGTGTTCTTGTATTCCATTCCATTGATACACTAACACTACACACTAATTAATTGATAAATAATTATTTCAATACTGTTCAATACTGAAATGCGTTTACACCGTGCAGACACATTGTTTGTTTTTGCTATTAGAAATTATGAAACCTAGCCAGGCTTCATAGCTCAGGGGTTAGAGCACTGGTCTTGTAAACCAGGGGTCGTGAGTTCAAATCTCACTGGAGCCTAACATGTTTTAAATCTGCTCGAGGCCATAGAAGATATGGCCTAGATAAGTATCACACTGTACATACAAATTGAGAGAGCACTGGTCTTGTAAACCAGGGGTTGCGAGTTCAAATCTCATTGGAGCCTAGCATGATTTTAATCTTCTCTGAGGCATTGCCAATAAGTTTAATATCCTCTTTCAGATCCTGCTGTTTGAAACTGTGAAAGTAAATGAGCAAGTCAAACGCCAACTCAAAGTTGACACAGCTGCTATGAATGGTTTAACGGTTCCACGTTCCTGCTTAAGTCAACTCAAACAGTATACACAGTACATTAATTCACATAAGTCCTGCAAAGCTTGCTTTTCTCCCAACCCTGTAAATGACAATAATTCATAGAAAAAGCAAAAAGCAATAGGTTAGCATAAATATTAGGTTGCTGACGATCTTTAGATACATTCACCACACACATACTTTAACACACACCCTTTAACACGCACACACACACCTCTCTTTCCACTGACACAGACACAAGGGCTGGACGGTATGAATGGATCGTCGCTATCAGTCGAGACTAGATCCAATCCCAGTATTAGATTGCCTCCATCTGTCGTTGAGAGAGTAACAGGGTCAAATCCCTCCTATTACCTCTCTCTCCACTGATACTTTATTTACCTGACTGCTGCACTGACAGGCTAGGATGGATGAAGCTAATCTGCCAGGCAGGGGGAGATTGGCTGTGGGGTGGCGGAGAGGGGCGAGATAAGCGGGAAGGGAGAGAGGGAAAGTTAAGAGTAATGCTATTTTAAAGGGAGAGAGTAAGGAAAGGGAAGAGTGAAGGGAAGGTTGCTCATAGAATAGGTGTGGAGAGAGAACTTGTGTGTCTGTGCATGTGTACGTGTGTGTGAGTATGCGTGCGTGTATGTGTGTGAGGCATGTGCATACGTGTGCCCAGGCATGTGTATCCCATGTATACTTGTGTAGAGTTCAAGGAGTGCAAGCAAGGCGGGAGTTAACACAGAAGCAGACGGCAACAGGTAGACTGAGGAAGTCGGATCGAACAGAAAGACATGCTGTCAATCAGCAAACCAAAGCAGAGTACTAATCTATCAGCCGCCACCGCTGGAAGGGAGTGGGGGTGATGGAGAAGGAGGAGGAGAGATAGAAAGGGACAGGGGGCAGGATAGGAGAGCGATGATGAGAAGAAAAGAAGAGGGCAGAGGTAATTCTTCATCAACATGAAGAATTACCGTCATCCTTCCTCTGCACACACGCACACATACTCCACCTCTGATGGAAAACTGGGTGAATGTTGGATGGGATTAACAAGGATTTAGCTTCATGTGAGGATGTGGGAATGAGTTGATCACCTCACCACCAATGAAAGTTAGCTTTTTGACCTTGAGAGGTCTGGACCTTGAGTCCAGGTCAACTTCTAATGGTGGTTTGGAAGTCCCACCTTTATAAAAAAAAAAAAAACAGGAATGGAATGGCCACTGGATGGTAAGGGCATTGCACTCACCTCTGCGCTATGGAACCTTAAATGGCACACTTTTTACACAGCTGTATTGAATGTCATACCAAACTGTCTGCACCTTAACCTTATCATCAAGTCTGTGTTTGAGCTCTTTATAGATAACTGCGATTGAACATGAGAAACAGTTGAGCAACATATCCATGCTCACAACTCATCTCAAAGGTCAACACTGATATGTACAAAGTTGCCTGACTGGGATATGGGCTCATATTAGGCACAGTGTACAATACTTCTGCACTAGACATAGCTATCATTAAACCTTTTACAACTGGTTTGTTTTTTCTGCAGGACATGACATTATTACTACCTAATTTAGCCCTTTCATTATTATAATGGTTGCAACATGTGAACCCTGTCCCAGTGTCACAGGTCGTCCTTCTCACCATAATGCATGTCTGTCCTGAGACATGGGCTGCTCTGCTCTGCGGGCCCAACGGAAGTCTGTCAGAGAAGGCTTCTGACCCCCATGTGGTCACACATTAAATGATGAATCAGGGGGAATACTACAGGACAGGAGCTGGAAGCACAGTATATGACACCAACATGCAAACACAGATACAGTTACACTGTTCATGACTTGGTGATAGCCCCATTATAAGTGATCTGAAATTAAGGTCAGAAAGACTTGGGTAAACACAACCTAGAGATTAGGTGGGGCCAATGGGATGAATATAGGATTAAGAACATATTAATATTACATTTAATCCACTACTCCTCCCCTCTATCATAGTGTTCTTTATGTCCAAATTCTACAATTAAAATTGCCTGGGGACAATAGGATTGGTTTTTATCTATTTCCTTCACAAACATACGCTCACGCACAACCACGTCTTAAAAAAGATCAACAAAAACGCCTTAACACAATCTGTTGACTGTGTGCTGGGAAAGCAAAAAGTGGTGCTGTTAATTAATCACTATGTACAGCTTTCGATGCCACAGCAGGACTCAAAACACTGCCTCGGAGATATAATATTCCTCCATCAGCAACTTGGATGTGGTAAATTGAAGTAGGTATACACTTTCCAGATCTTTAACTGCCCTCTAGTGGTTATACCGAGTAAAACAAGTCATGAGCGAAGTGGTGGGTATTGAAAATAAAACAATTTAAACTTTTTTACTATTGCAAATTAAGCTATTAATTCCTTCTCTCCTTTTCCAACTTTGATGCAATGTGAGAATCACTGTATATTTGCACCATATTATATTAAAGGTAGAGGTCAACAGGGTATTATTCTGGAATAAATCGAATGTAGAAAGTGTTTGAAGGAGACTACTTCATGATGCCATCAAGATAAGAATGTACTTCAATCAATTAATTTATCTGTTAAGGCATAATGCCTACAGCCCGGAGACCATTGTGATCACAAGACCTCGCATTTTGTCTTGCTCACCAGATTAGTCTGGACCTCTTGCCACTCAGACCGATTTCAATGAGTGTTCCACCAACTGCAGGAGCCCACCATGACCAACCCTCAATGCCCTCCCTGTGGTTGGCAGAGAAAGAGGAGATGGACAGTCACACCCTGGAAACCCATCACTCGTCTT
This sequence comes from Trisopterus luscus, assembly GCA_027122455.1. NCBI lineage: Eukaryota > Metazoa > Chordata > Actinopteri > Gadiformes > Gadidae > Trisopterus > Trisopterus luscus. The sequence continues at coordinate 2,562,991 of JAOPUA010000009.1, read as the reverse complement.
TACAGGGTCGCCCCCACCCCTCCCACTAGAAAGGTCCTTATCCAAAAGGACCAAAGAAAAGTCTCTGTAGAGGTTACCCCAGTCTGAGGGAGGCAACAAACCCACGACATCCACCACCACTCTTTCCATTGGTGCCCAATGGAAACTGTTTGAGCAGAGCATGAGAAGGACCAGGGGGACCCTTGCATACCCTACAGCGGTCAGTGCAACTGGCCCTCATACAGACGTAGAGCCCCAAACGTATAACAAAGCCCCTCGGTCGTCGTGGAGAACACTGCTCTACCACCTCTTCCCACGGTGGTAGCTGCTGGGCCTCCTCCCACGCAGTACAGGCTGTCGGTCTGTGTGCTGCTCCTGCTGCTCCTGCTGCTGTTTCACTCTGCCACATCCACTGTCTGCAGCTCCCGGCAGAGGAGCATTCAACCTGTCGCACTGCAGCACAGTCCTCCTCCTCCTCCTCATAAATCCCTCTTCCACGGGTCTCCCTTTGCTCACAGCAGCAGCACCCGTCTGCGGCCCACGGGCAGTGTGAGAGGGTGTCTGCATTGGTGTGGCGTGACCCTGTGCTCCACTCTGAAGGGGAAAGCTGGGAGCTTCTCCAACCACTTGGCCACCTGCCCCCAAGGCACCCTGAATGTCATGAGCCACTGAATAGCCGGGTGGTCAGTGAAGGGCAGGCCAAGCAGGTATTTGCAGTGTCTGATTGACAGCACCCCTCCGAAGAGCTCCCTGCGGTTGACACAGTAGCCAGATAAACGCTTGTCAATCCTCCTGTAGTATGAGACCAAGCCTAGGATCTCGTCACCTGCTTTTGGTTGTTGGGGGTGGGCCAGTCTGTGACAGCTTGCATCTTCGCATCCATGATGCTGATGCCCCCCCCCACTCTGTGGCACAAGAAGGCATAAAGTGGCTCTTCAGGCCAGCAGCTCTAAAAACATCCAGCACCAACCACATGGACCCCAGGGCAGCTTCAATGGAGGTGCCATGCACCAGGATGTCCTTGATGTACACCAAGCACTGCTGATAGTGAATACCAGAAAGCACCTTGTCCATCCAGCATTAAAAAGTCCAAAGCTGAACCACCACAGCCTTCACCCGGTGCAGAGGGCAGTCTTGGGTCTGGCCTCTGGGGTGAGAGGAACCTGATAATAGCCACTGCGGTGATCTAAACAGGAGAACCAGGAGTACGCCGAGACCAAATCCAGGGACTCGTCCATGTGTGGCAAGGGGTAGGAATCTTTTCTCGGTACCTCATCCACCGACCGGTAGTCTGAGCAGAGCCATAACAAGGAGGGAGGGCCTGGTGATGTCTGACTGCTGGGTATCCACACAGCTTGATAACATGCCAGAGGGAGGCTGCGATGACAACCCTTGATGGGCAGTGTATGGCTGTGTCAATTACATGCTGCACTAGAAGAGTCCTCCCCACCTCCACCTCACTCATGGCAAAACTGCCATGAAACTCCTGCAGCTGCTGCCACAGCTACCCCTGCTGCTGGGAGTCTAGACTGCCACAGTTCACCCTCTATACCTCCCTTACTGCATACAGCATCCTCTTTTCCCCCATCTGGGGTAGCAGGGACCGGAGCCGAGTGGCCCATGCTGGTGAAGGGACAAGTTCCCCCGCCACCAGTGGAGGTGGCGGGGGAAGGTTCATGCCGCGAGGGTATCCCACTGTCACAGGGAGAAGGGAAAAGGAGGTAATGGTCTCTGCTGTACTGCCGATGTGATACGTTGGACAGGAGGCATGGCAGGGGTGTCAATGGGACCATTGTGACAGCAGGCCCCCACTGGAAACTCACTGGCCCCTCTCCAGGTCCAGTCAGCAGCCCGTAGCGCTCAAAAAGTCTAAACCAGAATACACAGGTCCTATAAAGCAGCTATTCACACTAGATGACGCACAGACCTCTCTCCCACAGTCAATGTCAACATGTCTTTGCCTCTCAGCTCAACTGTGCACAACCAAAGTTACTGTCAACCCTCCACTAGGGCAGCACAGGGCACCCCCTCCACTGTGATAGGGACATAAGAAGAGTCAACAACACAGGGACTCCCAGCTCCATGAAAGGCCCCACACATAGGTTGTCATCTGCTTCTGGGAGGAGTGGAGCCTGGCTCCCCCGCTGAGGGGCCCATCCTGCTTATAGCGAAGCTTGAGAAGGTAGGGTCGGGGTTGAGGATGAGGTTAGGGATGGGATTCGGGTCCAAACAATCCCATCTACGCGGTCCCTGAGCCATTTCCCTCAGCCCTGACCAAACTCCCTGACCAAAATGCCCTAGCTGACCACTGCACCAGCAGACCCTGGGACCTGGGTGTGGGCTGCGTGCCTTCTGTACCAACACAGCCCTTAACAGTTCAGGCACTTCAGCAACCCATGCCGGCTTCTCCTCCTCTGAGGGGATCCTAACCGGAGCCCTCTCCTTATGACAGGCCCCAGCAGCCCAACACCATCTCCTTCTTTACCAACATTTCCTAGGCCGCCTGCAAAGTCGGTGGATGCTGCAGCTGTACCTGGACACGTAGTCTTGTGGGGAAGAGGGATTGGATGTACTGATCCCGTGCCAGCTCGCTCTGCACACCTGGGTCTAATGTGGGCATACGCCCACCGGGTCAATATCACAATGTTATTGAACAAAGACTGTATCGGCTCCCTAGACCTTCTGCACGATTACTCAGTTCATTACGCCACTATAGCCCCATAGCTGTGTCTACCCTCCGGGCATTGACCGCGAGGCACAAAGCCAGTTGTAGTACATTGTCGTACATCTAGGTGGAAATGCCCACCTGTGATAGAAGCAGCACATTTTGAAAACGGCTTGTAATGGATAATTAAAACGGTGGTATATTATGTCCCCTTTAAATGAAAGAGTAGCTAGCCAACCAGCTGACCCAAGATGCTAGGCTAGCTCACGACATGAAATTGTCCAAAAGAGATTTTGTCTGGCATAAGTGTAACGTTTCCACATACAAGTCGCCGGAGATGAATGTCGAATTCATGGATCCTTGGTTTATTAAATAACCAAATCTGTGCATTATCAACAAGTGTAGAACTGTAAATCATTAGATTTTCATTAACAGCCAAAAACAGCCAAAAACAGGGCTAGCAAACAGTGCGCACGATGACCTTTATTCCAGGTATTGTAGCCTACTCTTGTTCTTATTTTATAGTGGTTATTCAATCTATTTCTGTAATAGGCGGCCATAGGTCTAAACCAGTTACATCCAGACTGATCTGTTTAGCGAAACAGAATGTGAGGTCACGTGATCATGATGGTCTCAAGGCAGATCGCCCTAATGCAAGGCTACAGAGCTCAGAGGATAGAACACCGGCCTTATGCACCAGGTGTTCAGCTCCCAATGGGGCCTCAGGACTTTTCAACCAGAAAAATGACCATTCAGCTCCTGCTCTTGAAAAAATTGGTGATCTTCTAGACGTTTATTATCCAAAATATTCCAGATATTGCAACTTGCTAGTGAGCTATATGTATTTAGACCTTAGAATTACGTCTGCCAACATTTAGGTTCAAGGCTGATACTGTTAATATCCCCGAGGCCTTTAACAATGAATTGAGTTTGATCATTCAAGTAATCTACAGAACTTTATTACCGTGATTCTGTAATTAAATGATCCAGCCTTCTTTGAAAAGGTATGTTAATTATGTTACTGAACTTTTAATTAATCCCCATGGATTCATTAATTCTCTGTATTTAACCCATCCCATCATTAAGAGCAGTGGGCTGCCACCAGGTAGTGCCCGGGAACAAACTCCAGTGTTTGGGCCATTGTCTTGGTAATGGCCCGTCCAGGAGTTTTAAGTATTTTATTTAAGTATTTGCACATACAAACCTGTTTATTTAATATCTGCATGGAATTAAAAAATCATTTCAATCACGTCTTCTAAAAACAACACTGACCATTGAGGTTTTAATCAGTGGAAATTGTCACATCCAAAATGCCTCAACCCTTCATTGAAACATTTATATTTAAACCATACGTTGAGTGCCTCTGCTTTGTCCCGTCCAGTCTGGGATATCAGTCGTGGCCTTGGTACCTTAGTAGCTAAGAACACCTGGTCTGTCTCTCTTTGGTCAGCTTGAGCACCGGTAAGTCTCCTGTGATTCCAGGCAGCACTTCATGGGCCTCCAGCAGGAACAAAGAATCAATGCATGTAGAGAGTCAACCAGTTGTATGTTGATGGTCCCTCTTGGACAGTTAGGGCACAATGCACGTGGCCTTTCTAAGAGCCAGATAGCCAGTGACGACATCAGTGGGGAGCAGGCGAATATAAGAGAACTCCTCTGAAGAAGTGAAGCGTAGTTTGGTCTGAGGGTCTGTGTAGTTTGCCTTAAAACAAAGAGGGGAAAAGTTATTGCTAAATGTCCAACACTCAAAAGTCATATAGAGAATAAAAACATGATAAACCATTGATTCAAATAATCAGTCATGACAATGCAGAGATAAGAATAACTAGTCAACTCATTTCCTGACCGTATCGTCATGATCAGACTGTATTATTTATCAATAAATTATGTGAAGAATATTCTGCTCATTGGTCTAAAATACAATTGCCACATTTTACCTTTACAAGGCCAATATAAGTGTTGATCACCTGGGCCCAGTTTTTCAAAAAGTGATCTGTGATCTAAATACCAAATTTCAGGATAACCAACTGAAACCACCCTTCCGATGGGATCAGGATAATCCAGTTTTTTTTGATCAAACATTTGATCTGGATCAAACCCAAAGGGTAAGATGTACATGATCTGATCTTAGTGCGGAATAGCTCTTTTCCAAGATTTGATCCAATCTGTGACCCGAAATCCACTGGATTACTTTTGAAAAACTGGGTCCAGTAGCTGATCAGCAATTAGGGCAAACAAATGTGCCAGCCCACGAGTCTGGCTGACCCTCTGCCAGCTTATGGTCTGTTCCTTTGTTGAGACTGTGTTCCTAGGTGTGAGACTTGCTGCAGAGTCTAGATATGCGTTTTTCAGTGTCTCCTTAAGGAAGTGTGTTATTTTAACCAATTCGTTTTTCTCCTCTGGTTGTCTAGATAGGTTGTTTATAGGGTTAGGGTATTTTTTATTTAGCATAGACTGTTAGTTTTGTTTGAGACAGAGGGTCTTTAAGCTATTATTTTGGCCTTGGCTACTCCGAAGCTATCCTTTTTATTTTTTCCTCTTTTCCCCCTAATACAGTATGTAAAATAAATGCATTGTTTTTTAGCAGTTCCTGGTTACCGTGTAATTTCAATTCCTTTTGCTGTTTTACTTCCCTGCTACACTGATAAACATTAAGGGTCATAACATGCCTCTATACCAATTTTTTATTCATTTAAAATTTTAATTGAATGCATTTGTGGATGTGTGGCTCTGTTAAAATAGGTAAATAAGAGTAGTGATGGCCTAAAAGCGATTAATTAAATTATTTTTTAAGCTACTATTAATAGCTGTGTGTTTTTATAGCAGATATTTTGATATAAACGTTATTATACAAGATATTATTTATAAAAAATACTCAATGCCATGTCTTTGCAGTGCTGAGCACTGGCTTTGTAAACCAGTAGGTAATTTTTTGCTTGTAAAAAATTTTTTTTACTATAAGAACACAACAATAACCTAAATAAATCAATTGTTTAGCATGTGAATTTTTGGTTGCTCACAGGAAGTCCAGAGATATCGGAGTATTTCTTTGCTGGCTTCAAGGAAGGGGGAGCATCAATACAGAAGTCTGTGAACCAAGATGATCAAAGACAGGTCAATATCACATGTTGGGTTTTTTTGCAGAGCTAACATATTTTACACTGCAGGCTTAGAATAAAAAGGGACTGCACAGAATATAATTACAACTTCCTTGTACTGTATTATACATCGAGTTATTTAGAATGCATAGATAATCCATTAGACATCTGGCAAAGTTCAACTTTGTTTATAAGGATTCTTACCTATGTTGTCTTATACAAATCCTTTGGCAGAACAATTGCTCTTTAAACATGCCGTATATAAAACCACAAGCATATATTATAAGACAGAAACTCACAGTTGGGATCATTGACAGTCCAGGGTAGAGTCCGCTCCAAAGCCAAGATCTGTTTGAGGTTCTTCCAGGTCCTGTTCTTCTTGCCTGCTGCGGCTCCTCCAATACCAGAATGCTATTGGGAGAGCACATATGGTGATGATTGATACGATTCGGAATAGGAATAAGCAAGAGGTATGTCTACATAATCAGATGATGGGTTTATGCTTACCGTGAATGTAGGAGCTTTGAATGATGGAGTGTTGGCCGTCAGTTCTGTAGTTGTTTGACATACGTTACCTTCTACTATGCCGACTACCTTGACTTCTGCCAAGGTCTCTGGTGCGACCATCTAAAAGAGAACATTATTTCAGTTCACATCACAGAACCCGTATCTATTCATTAGATCAAGGTGCCATAGCACCCCAACAAAAAAGTATCTGAGATAACCGACATGGAATGATTGAAGCCTTGCTACTCTAAAAGGTACGACTACGTGCGACCAAGATAAAGTGACAATATAAAATAGTCAGTAGGCCAGCTATGTTGAATACCTGTGCTGGGGTTGGGGTTGTCGTGCATGGTCCTTTTTTCTTTTTACCGATGATGTTACTGGTTTGCTGTGAGCTGCAGGTTGCTGGACTAGATGAACGCTTCTTACCTCGAAATGCAGAGTTATTGGCTAAAAGCAGTATTTTGCCTGCTGTCAATGTAGGTATTGAACCCGTCTTCGGGCTGGAATTGTTGGGGGGCACCGGAGATGCCATTTGTTGTGGAAATCAACAACAGACTAGAGGTGTGGGTCTCATTTAATGCTTCAAATGAGTGCCGTAAATAAGGATATTGTTGCGTTTCCAGTCAGTGTCGTAAAATATAATCGCCAAGTTATCATAAGAAGTTCCGACCACCATATAACAATTAGGCTATTTTTCATATATAAAATATAATTTAATATTTTTATTCAATAATAACCATGACATTTCAAATTTCGTAAATAATAAAATAATAAAATAAATCGGTTTACTTGTTAGTTTACTTGTTGGTGATTGTGAATTGTAGTATCCGACAGTAGATGGCGTAGTTGCGACACTCTGAGCAGCGTTTAAACCGTCCTGTCGTTGTTGCTGTTCTTATCATACCTTCGATCCCGTTTAAGTCAATTGAAGAAAAACGCTTGAAATAAGTATAACGGATGATCTGCATAAAACTCTCAGCTTTTAAAAATAGATAATAATAGATAATTGTATTCACTTACACACACACACACACACACACACACACACACACACACACACACACACACACACACACACACACACACACA
>JAOPUA010000009.1:2533471-2544107 GCA_027122455.1 Trisopterus luscus | reverse complement strand
GTGTGTGTGTGTGTGTGTGTGTGTGTGTGTGTGTGTGTGTGTGTGTGTGTGTGTGTGTGTGTGTGTGTGAGATCACTGTCATAGTGCGTACAGTGTCTCTCAGCCTGAGGTAGTGTTTCCTTTCCTATACACTCTTAGTAAACAGGAAGTCGATTTTCTCTCCCTCTTTCCCATAGCCTCTTTCCATCCCATTCACCCTAGCCGTCTTCCTTCCTAAACCCCGTATCTCTGTCCGATGACACTTATATCAGTAGATCTGATATATTTGTATAAATATTAGGGCTGGAAACTAAATTTTAATCCCGATTAATCCCATAGTTTTGGTGAGTTAACTCGCGATTAATCACACTTTTACATTTCTATTTTACATCTATTTCTGAAGTTGAATGAGATTATCAAATGGAATGACATTATCATTCATTCCAAATGTACTTAATAAGCATAAACTAGACCAAGTGATCTTGAGGGAGATTTATTGACTCACTCCGTGTGGGTTGAATATGAAACTTACAGAACACCACAGATTTGGGATTTATAAACAGGCAGTTAATTAGTACAATTGCAAACCAACCGTTACTACGTGTAGTGTGTGTGGTTAAATTCAAATAATTAGCGCCACAGATTTGGGAATTGTTGTAGCAGGCAGTCACTTACTGTAACAGAGTGAAACTAAAAACGAAAATTATTTCTGATATGTTTATATGTAAAAAAAAAAAAAGCATGTGTCAATTTGTATTAATCGCTTTAAAATAAGATTGCATTAACACGCAATTAACGCGTTAACTTGCCCAGCCCTAATAAATATATTGACTTTTTGTCATGTTTTGTTGATCAAGTTTCTTCTTATAAATTACAGAAGAAATACATTGTTCTTAAAACACACCACATTCAAGTACAGTGATTTACTGTATTGATCAAATCTGAGCATGCTTTTATCAAGTTTATCAGGGATAACTTCCTTTGTCATTAAATCTGTTCAATATCAAATGGCCTGGCTTTGTGTTTGCCAAATCTTGAGATTAGTTTCTCTCCAAGCTCAGCTCCTTATTAGTTACAAAGTCAATTGTGTATTGATGGTAAACAGTCGATTGTGTCCACCGGTTCAAGCCACAAAAGCACTTTGTGACTGACATGGTGGCCTGCCAAAGGAGGAAGCCTGCCTTGTCTTACCTATGTTCTCCAGTCTCTATTCCTGGAATTCCTGTTTTTTATTTTGGTCCCATCTGTGCTTCCCTTGCAGCTCAGTCAGATGGTGAGCTACAGCTAAGTTTCAATGCGTCACCTTTTGTTGGCCAATTCATTGTCTCTATTTAGCGTGGATGTGGAGAGGCAAACTTGTGTTTTTATGTGTGTGAGTGGGCTAGTCCACCCAGGCATGTGTGATTGTGTGTTGGTGGTCCCTCCTGCGGGCCAATGAGCAGCCCCATGTCCATCAGCTGTAACTGTACAGGCCCTGAGAGCAGTGCAGGGGTAGACTGGAGCTGACCGAGAGGAGGGGCCATTGATCAAAGGTTGGGAGGTCGTGTTTGTTGCTAGTAGGGCTGCAGTCAACCAAAGAAAATCAACCAACTGACCGATTGATTGATGGGGGAAAGAAATAAAAATAATTAAATAAATAACATTATCTCTAGATTACCACGTTATCTCTAGATTAACTTCATCAGCCACAGTGCACACTACTCTAGCTGCTAGCCTGAACATCACGTATGTGCTGTTAGGAGGAAGTCAGTCGATCTCAGATCCACTCGTCTGAGTCCCACTGGGTTAGGGCAGAGCGTCACTGTGGACACACCAGACCAGTCATGGAGCGGCAGACAGCTCAGCAGAAAGACACGTGTGTTTAATCTGACGGGTCCCAATGGAAGACGCTGCGATGCGATGCGTGCCAAGGTCCCAAATCTGATAGGTTCATACTCAGAGCCGGCGTTCAACACCAACGTTGATGGAACATCGCAGACGACGTGAAAAACAATAACGTATGCCTTCTGTTTTTAGAACACCAACCTGCTTTGTGGTTGTCTTTTTTAACCAGATGCTGCCACACCAAGACTTATTTGACACGGTGTCGAATAGCTTGTAGCCGAGTCAGTGTTCAGTAAGTAGAGCGGGTTGTTTGACCTTCTGTATTATAAGCCTTACAGTCTAAGCATACGGTTATTATAACAGAAACTACGGAGCCTTCAATATAATTGGTTACTCATAATTAATGTTATTTTGAACACAATTTAGCTTCTCACTTAAAAAACAAAAAGCATCGGTCTGCATATGTCCCTCCTGCCTCCGAAAAATAGTGTATCGACAGTCGCTAGTAACACTAGCAATTGTCAGACCAATGAGAATTCGGTGGAACAAGTACAAATGGACAAACCGACCAGAACTTGACAGCCCTAGTTGCTAGAGTATGTCATCATTGGGATCGACTCTGATGTACATGTACATATGTACATTTGTATGTATATATGCAAACAGATAACAAACCACATGCTTACTAGCTGGGTACTGGGTCATGTGTCCCTGTGTTAAGAATGAGGCACTCTAAATTGGTTTCACCTGCAATTGAAATCAGTCATGGTCACTGTTTCTTGTTTAATATAGGCTTTCTAAGTTCATATTCAAGTAAAGTAATGCAGGTTAATGTTTCCAAATTACTATTGATTTTCGAAGACTGATTGATTGTCATGTTTTATTTGAATGTTTTGGGGCAGGGGTGGACTGAGTCACGGCAGCTAACTAAAGAGCTGCATCTTCATGTCTCATATGTGCATTGATCTGTGATAATAGAGTCTGTTGTCTTGCTTATGCAAAACAATGTTGCACTAGAGGTTTAGTGTTAACACAATTCCCTATGTTCTATTGGAGTTTTGAATGTTATGTCAGATGTGTAAAATACATAATTGTACACATAGTCTATAACTAGCTGCTAAATCCTTCAAGCCCACGTGCTCATTGAGCGCTGCCTGTTAAGTGATGTCCTCTTGCTGAAGCAAGGATCCCCACCCCTCCCCCTCTCTTCCCCGCTTGTCCTGATCATTATTACTCTAACATTTCATTGCCGTGTCACCCCTGTGCGTGTCAGCAACTCCTCCTCCTCTCTCCCTGTGTTCCTGCTTCAATTTACGACAGGAATTACATTAGCACACACTCCCAGACAAAATGGAAAAAGTGGCTTGCGTGGGAGAAGAGGCAGCCGCAGAGATGAATAACAGGGATTGCACTGCAGGCACACAGGGTTATAGGGGAATGAAAGACTGGTAGATAGCCCTCTTTTTGGCTGCCACATTACATTCTGTTCTCTGCTGGCTCTCAGCTGGACCCAGCTGGAGTGGGGGAGTGTAAGAGGAAAGTAACAGAAGAAGGAAAACAATAAAAGTGCGAACAAAACCACCAACAGGAACAAGATGAGGAAGAGAAGTGAAGGAACAGGGAAGAAATGAATGTTGTGATCAAAGGGCTCATGACGTCATAGTGCAGCTGACCACCTGGCTTTGTGTTCTTGGACATCTGTAGTCACAACAACAGCTGTGTGCATGTTTGTGTTTGTGTTTGTGTGTGCATGTGTGCGTGCGCATACGCATCCATGTGTGTGTGCCTTGGCTGACCCTCTTTGGAGGGCTGGATCAATGCTTGGCCAATGTAAGGCCCACTTGGCACACTTCTTTGTTGGGACATGCTGCTTAGACAACATGACCCTGCTTATAAATGAGCAGAATAACTTGGCATTTTGATCCCACGGGATGGCTTTGAGTTTACCCGTTTGATGCACTGACTCTGTGGGGGACCTTTTACAATTGGGTATTGTAGTTTATTTCTTGTTTTAGTTTTTCACTCATCCCTGAAAAGAAGAGCCGCATAGAAGTGAGATCAACGTATGTTAGATATCACACATCTAGGGACATTGTCAAGCAACTTGACTGATCAACAATCAATCAACTTGACTTGAACATTATCACTTGCTCGCAATAGCTTTCGTGGCTTTACTATTGGCCAACAACCGTATTTCAGAATTCCAGCAGCTTTTTTGCATCATTTGTCTTTTAGAATCTAGATTAACTTCATCAGCCACAGTGCACACTACTCTAGCATCGCAGACAACGTGTGCCTCAAAATCACAATTTAAATATATATGAAGTGATGTGATGAGGTACGTCTATGAAGACTTTCTTTTTCAAATCTCCTGTATCTCAGAGAAGCGCAACCCTCCCGGACAACCATCATCAACTGCTCCCCTGACGGAGATCCACACATACCTTGGCATCAGAACACCCTCTTGTCATCTGCATCTCTTCGTCGTGATGTTCGAAATGGCACCAAAAAAAGCACTTTGACATCACAAAAAGCCCGGGACCCCTGTACCCGTATTCGGAGCCCAATGCCTGAACAGCAACCCAAACAGTGTAGCTTAGGGAAACCTATTGCTACCTGTATATTAGCTGTATGATTGACAGGTGATCCTGTATTCATAGAATGCATGATAATCACAATTTCCACCTGCTTTTGTTTTTGTGTTTTTGTCTAAATATTAAATGTGCAGAAACCTTGCCATACAGAAACATACTGGCTTTGCGCTTAATCCTACAGTATATTCCCTCACAGCTCGCGTGGGCTGCAATAAGGGTCTCCGATATGAAAGCATACACACATGCTCGCACACAGCACTGGCAATATACATCCCATTGGGCAGGAATGACGTCTTGGCAATAAGTAGGCCAAGGACCAGAGTGAAGGACACAGGCTTGCATAAGTACATACACTCAATCATATTCAGTCTTTCATTCTCTGCCGCTTTTTCAAAAATAGCATATTAATCCATCCACTTTTCCAGCACTGCAAATCCATCTTCTCTTCCCAATCTCCTCCGTTGCCCCGCTCTCCTCTCTTATCCCATTCCAGGGCTGGCCCAGCGCCTCGGGCGTCGCTTGACCTCCTCACATCGGGAGGGTGTGGGGGTATGGAAGATTGAAATCAGTTTACAGAAAGTATGGTTAGGCTGGCCAGTGGAAACACGCAACTGACAATCTCAACCTGGAGTACACCATGATTCCTCCACTCTTGGACAACAAGCATTTCAGTGTTTTTCCTATCCACTTTCTTCAGTGGTGCTGCCAGTGACGTTGGCTCTCTGAATCTGTGTGTGTGAGAACATGTGTTCCTTTAGAAACAGATGATGTGAAGTATGTGGTACTGAGCCAGGATGCATGGTTCATACTGTTGAGTGACACAGCATCACGCTGGTCTTCCGCTCGCAGTTGTGAGTCGTCGTTTGTCCAGCTATCTGTGACGTTTAGTTGGCAGCGGGGTTTCCCTGAGGTATCATTATGACGTACTGCAGAGCAGATGTAGGGCGGATTACAGGAACCACAGCCCCTACTCGCTATAACTTGTGGATTACTTTTAGGAGTAAGGAAGAGTCGAATCGTGTTCAACTGCTAAGCTGTTTTGGACATCAACACTTCAGGGGAATTGGCTCATTGTTCATCTTAACCACATAAAATCGAGAAGAATGAGGCCTAATTCCATCTGTGTCCGTCCATCTGATTACTGATGTACTGGTAAAGAGAAATCTACACAGCACTACATGGGAGTGGGGCGAAGCCTCTAGCATAGCTTATGCAGCTTGTACTGGGTAACTATTCTGTGGAATCCCTGTGTTTACCAATCTGATGGCAGCGCAGTCATAGCTGTGCAACGTCTGACTGGCTGCTAATTAAAGCATAGTAAAGTCAATAAAGGAAATAAAACAGAATTTGTCCTCTCAAATTATTATAATTCATTTTTGTTTAACGTAATTTGTAACCTGAGTATTTTCTAACCAGCTCTAGAATGTTCAACACCACTGACAAAAGATGTAATGGGATTGGACACAAAAACTTAGGTGATCTGCATTAGTGAGAGCATTATGGGTCACCTTCAGTTGAGTGATCCCTCAAATGCTTCCTCTCCACAAAGCCATATAGCCACAGTTTCGATCGCAGTTAAAATAAAATGGGAAGTGTGGCATCCCTGTCGGTTTCCTCTGTGGAAAAGAGGCTGAATGAATGGTATTGGTTTGTACAGAGGCTACTGGGTTTAGCGTTTCCCCTGGGATGGGGCAGCAGGCCTGCTGGTGAATAGAAGAACTGTGTGTAAAGCGCACACACACACACACAAACCTTAACATCTCAGAGGGAATCGGTCAGTTGTCTACCATATTTGCGGTTTGCAGTTTAACATTTTTGTAAATCTCTGATGTGACTCAGGCAAATTCATTTTCAGTGAGTTAATGTTTAATGTTTTATTGAAGTTGTGTGTATGTGACGTTAAGACTTGATCACCGGTATGAGTCTTTGTCTAGCGGTGTATAGCTCCCCTGAAGGTCAGCAATACTCCTCTCTCTACAGAGCCATCCTCTGGTCAATTTATACACAAGACAAATGACAAAGTCATTTGTCTTGTGTATAAATTGTATAAATGACAAAGTCATTTGTCAACTAAACAAGCCAAAGCAAAATGCAATTAACCGGAGGTTGGACTCACGTTTCAAAATATTCCCAATGGATTACAATTGCTGCTTAGAAGTGTATCCCAATAGCTCTACAACAATAAACAGCAGCTAAAGAACTGTTGCCAGTGGAACTCTGGTGTGGGTGTTACACATAGACTTATCTACAGGTTCAACACACTTGAGATCCATCCATGTGTGTACATTGGTTGGTTGGTAGTTTACTATCACAGACTTTTTCACACCAAAAAAAAGGCCTACAATTATTACTTAGAATTCATTACTATTTTGACCATTGGATTAGAGTTTTCATTTATTATTTTATTTGTTTGGCCTGGCAGGGGTTCCCGTTGGCCGGTGGTCCGCCAGTCCAATGAGGGGGAAACACTGGGGTTTGTATAGAAGTTTTATTCAGGAGATGAAGGCAGAATCCAAAGTTTCTAGCACATACTCTGCATCTGAAGATAATACCACTGCAGGGAGAGTGAAGTTTGTAGAATGAAATATATTGTGTGATCTGGTGGTATGAGAGGATTTCCTACTTAACATGAATCCTCTTTGATCATTAGAAATAACATCAGGCCTTACTTGTTGAAGATACAGAAGTAATCTTGAAGAACGGCTGAACTGCTCCGCGGGGCTGGAGCTTCAGAAAGGCTTGGGAAAGTGTAGCTTGTGTGGATGCTCACGCACTGCTGGATCAATAACGCAGCGTTGCCACTGAAAAGCAATTTAACTCAGAAAGCGGGTTCCCTAACAATACAGCCATGTGGTTAAACTAGTAAAGCTGCAGTCTTTTGACTTCCTCTCTTATAAGTCATATGCTCCATTAAACCGAATGATAATTACCAAAGAAACATTTCTTGAGTAAGACATATTTTTCTATTATTTTTATTCATAATCATTGTTTCTAAAACAATATATCCATATATCACTTAAAAGCACATTAGCTCAACCTGCATATGTTCTTTCCGCTCTGGAACTTATTTTTCTCCTTATCAGAGTAACACCAGGGATTAACCGTCAGAATGGGTCACACCTAATATTGTCCAATAAGATTAAAAAAAAATTGATATGTGTCCAAAAGGGAAGGCAGTTTTTTTTTAAGTGAATCTAATACCTACATTAAAGTTTAGTGGATGATCAAGATCAATATTTTCGACCAGATTAAAATCACCCCCCACTGAATGGTTTCTGATTTTACCATACAGCATGTCACATGTCATCACATAAACAATATGCCACACGGGTGATTCAGTTTGGACCATTTCTTAGTGGGATCCAAGAGCTGGAGCTCACATTGCATCACTGCATTCTAGGACACTCACTGGCCTTTTTTCAATGCTAGATTTCAATCCTGCACCCTCTATAAAACCAACCACTCCATGAAAAAGAGTGGTTGGTTAACACTTATATATATGCTACTGCTATTGAGGATAGCATGTTTATGCTTAAAGAAAAAGGGATATCCACTGAATAGCTGGTCCTGGGCTGCATGTAGAGACCTGGATCCTTGGGCCAGAGCTGGGCTTTGCCAGAACAGACCCACCGGGCTGGGGCAAGAGTGACTAACAGGCAAATTACTCCTTGAACAAACTGTACAGAGATCATGGCCACGCCTGCTAAGCCCAAGTGCATTCTGGATTTATGAGGTTGCTTGGCTGCAAGAAATGTGTGTGAGATTTCTGATTTCTTGCCATAGGAACATTGCAAACCCCTGAGTTGTTGTCATATGGGAATAAACAATCTAATATGTATGGTTGATTCTACAGCACTTGAAACATGCTCTCCGGTTGATCCCGTTGTAATTGCTTAAGTAATGTCTCTGTGAGATGTAGTATACAAAAATCAAGTTGAGCCTCTGAATAGTGAAATACTAGGCGAAAATGTAAAATGGTAAATCACCTAAGGATATTTTATAAAGATGTTTAAGTGTTGTATGCTGTATTACTACTTGCATTTTTTTATGTTAACTCTAACTGTAAAGGAAAAGCCTGCAAAATGTATACTTGTGTTCAATCCATAATCCTCTTTTTCAGGATCTTTCCAGAGGGCATGCCTGAGTGACACGCAAAGAAGGAAGTGGGATCTCTGAAGCTCCACCCCCTCTGCTGGTGGAGCCGGTGCTCATTGGCCAGAGACCCCTTTGATCGTGTGTTCAGGTGAGCTATTGGGGAGGAACTATCATGGAAGTTTCAAATTGTTACAGCGCTGGAATTAATTTCCAAGTTCACAACATGATGATTTATATGACTCTGAGTGCTCTTGTGATGTGCTTAAGGAAATGATGTGCAAGTTTAATTGCAGTCAATTACTCATGCTGAAGATGTTAAGGTAATGGGCTCAGTGTAGTGAATCTTATGGAGCTGGATATGATGACATGAGATATTCATGTGGTATTGAAAGACCAAAGTTGGGCCCACATTGTACTGTTTAAACTCAGTGCTCCGCCCTGCAAGTGCTTGTTGCATGAATCACTTCAGACTTGTTTGAATGAATCATAACAGTGTTAAATTAATCAAATCTGCACTAATGGATATGTAAACACCTCCAACCATTTAAATCGTAGGGCATTGTGAATAGTCAATGGTCAGTGAAATCCGCTTCTAACCAAGGTCTGTTGGGGGAGGGAACCAAAGTAATCTTGGAACCCATTCAGTCTGTTGAGGACACAAATAAGTGTTCTGGGGGTAAGGCAATCCCATCTCCCTTTGGATACCTCCATAGTGATGAAGTATCTACTCACTATGCTACTACTATATACTATACTATGCGTTGCTTCAGAAACAGCATGGCATGCGCATTTGTGTTTGTGGATGTTGACGTGTGTTGGAAGAACGAGGGATACATTTTGCATCTTTAGAGAGCCGTCAAAGCAGAGGGCCGGAGGGGAGGCGCTCTGTTGTATTAGCACAGCCTTGAACACACTGTGGCCTGTATCTGTATTGATGCTGCAGAGACAGTGCTCCCCTGCCAGCCCAATGACAGTAATGTGTATTGATCACAACCCAAAATGCCCAAATGACTGGAGATTGCAGTGTTTAATTCTAATTTGCATCCATGCCAACCTTTGCATTGGGAATCAATTCCAGCCTGTTCTGACACCACCACTGTTCTAACGCACTCCCTCTGCTCCCCCTTTATTTATACACCCCTTCCTGCCCGCACGCCCACTGGTTTGGTTTGGGTAGGTGGTTTGGGTTGGCATGAGTCTATACAACTTTGTGTAACGCTTACATTGGGATTCGTGTAATCATCCATTGAGTTGCGTAACGAAAGACAAATAACGAAATGCTTAATTAAAAAATGCAGTTTTCCCGCAAGGCCCATGTCAATTTATACTGTCAACATTATCACTCCCGTCATTCCAATGCATGGAATGAAATGAGAGCTGATTCAGGTGTTATAACCTGTAAATCAGCTGAACCATCTCTTAAAGGACAATTCTGGTATAGCGTGGTTGACACAGAAATGTTGACTATTGGTCCTGTCACAAGTATTTTGCTCATTTCAAATCGCCCCTGCCTGCTTCAGAATGGCTGGCTACGGGCATTAACAAACCTGTCCTTAAAACAACCCTAAACGTTGGTTTTTCGGTGTCATCCACTCTATTTCATCCCAGACAAACGAGAAAGGGGCTCAATGTGCTGAATACCGGAATTGTCCTTTAAGCTAGTGAAGGATAAGGCCACTACATCTCAGATCTCCCTTCGAGAGCTATCATTCATCATAGTTTTGGTCCTCCAATTGTTCATTTTACTTAGATGCTCTAATCAACATAATTTGAACATCAGTAAACCGCATAATGCAGTCTGTATTTCAAGTTATTTTCTGCAATTCAACTCCTAAGAGATGCAAAGTCTCTTTTGATGATTGCATACAACTGTATGTGGCCACATAATAAGCAAGCACATGGAAGTGGACAATGGCCAGTTTAGGAATGACTAGCACAGAATTGTAGCTGCTTAGTAATGTAGAACCTGTGAGTCTCATTCGCTCTCGGTCAGACGCGTAATATGTTGTCATCCTGCCTCACTCTGTTCTTCCCTCCTTCTTTCTCTCTCCCTCTCTGTCTCTGTCTCTTTCTCACACACACACACACACACACACACACACACACACACACACACACACACACACACACACACACACACACAC
>JAOPUA010000009.1:2520645-2531201 GCA_027122455.1 Trisopterus luscus | reverse complement strand
TCTCTCTCTCTCTCTCTCTCTCTCTCTCTCTCTCTCTCTCTCTCTCTCTCTCTCTCTCTCTCTCTCTCTCTCATCATATCATTGATCATAGCAGACCACTAGAACTGGGACAGAAACCAGTGGCTTCTTGCTGCGAGCTTCACTTCGTTCTGACACGGCGGTCGACAATGGACCATGTGTTAATAATCATACAAGATGACCAGTCCAACCATTAACATCAGGTGGCTCACCAAATGATTCAATCAATCAATTAAGCAGGACCGACAAATGCCGGGAACCAGAAACAGAAAGGGGGCGGGATTACACCTCGTTTCCTGTTTGATTACACAGACTTCCTACCACAGCGTGAATCTGCCCCCGTGCACGCTGTGATCAGAAACCTTTGCAGACACTTTGTCCAGAGTCCAGTCAGTGTCCAGAAATGATGTTCACCCTTCCCCCCCCCCGGCAACAGGAAGTGTTTACCGCCGCTGGCCGGGCCGACTCTGTGTCCGCTGTTAGCCAATGAGGTTCTAAAGGTGATGATACACGGGGCAATTTTTAGGGCAATGTTGCTTAGGCAACGTTGACGAGGAATACTTTCTCATTGAGGGTGGGCAATAATTTTCTATCTGAACACCTTGGATACTTAAACGGCAACTTTTGAGATCAACCAATCAGAATGCTGGCAATGAGTCACGTGACCACCTGTGAGCGTCTGAAATTTCCAGTAAAGATGGCGGCGCCTCAGCGACAGTGGGACCGAAGAAAAAGAGAGGCTGCTGATCTCTTTTGACAGCGGTAGGTTGACATGTTGAAACCAAAACTCGGCATTTTACCTCATCAAATAATAACTAACGTCAAGTTTTATGTCCCGAGGTTGTTAAGAAGACATCGGTTTTTTTTTTGTCTGTTGCCCTGATCAGTTGCCCTCTGTCTCACCTGGTTGCCCGTCGCCGGCAACATTGCTCGGCAACATTGCCCTAGAAGTTGCCCCGTGTATCATCAGCTTAACAATTGTTAGTGCTTGGCAGTTATTCTATGAACATCCTCTTTCTTCTGACAAATGTACTAACTGTAAGTCGGTTTGGATAAAAGCGTTTGATAAATGGTCTAAATGTAAATTTAAGTAGCAGTCTGCTACAAATTAACTGCACAATAACCCTAAATCTACACCTATATTCTTGAATCGTCAGTACTTATATTTCAAATAACAGCAGCCCCCACCCCAGTCTGTCTTGATGCCAGAATACATTTCAGCATCAATTTAAAGTCTATTAATGGAAAGTGCTGAGCAGTGGATCTGAGAACCTGTTATTATGATGTTCATCAAGTAGCGGTATGCAGTGCCATCAGCTTCCATGAAATGATTGCATTCATCAAATGTGTAATGCATTAATCTCAGCCCTAGCAGGATTACTGTTATAAGAGATGATTTACTATGAATCTCTTGATGGGTACATGCTGCACCTCACCCTGCTTAATAGGTTTAAACATATATCATCCACCTAGGCCTCAGGAAAATAATTTCAATACAAAATAGAGTAGCAAAACCTTCAACCATTTGATCATACATCCTTTGTATGTTAACAGATTGTTCCTGGATTCCTGGATTTGTCCTATTCCCAGATGAATTCCAGGGCAAAAGAAATGTCATTATGATGTTTGAGCTTTTTTACAGAAATGTCTGACAGTAGAGAAGGATTATTATGTTTGTATAATGCATCCGTCCAATAATTGTGTGTGTTCACAAACAACCAAGTACTTTTCTTTTATGTCTATTGTGAGAGTATCAGTAATTGTGAAACTCTGGAGATACACATTCATGTGTGGCGGACAACCATAGTTATGTTCATGTTAAAATGTACAGATTCTCCGCACATGTTGTACGCCTCAAACATACATGCAAAAAATCACAACCTCAAATTCTGCCATGTCAGATTCAGAACTGTAGAGCAAACAGGCTGATCTCAGAACTGCCAATTCTGCCAGTGGCCCTGACCTTGAAGGCTGGTCACCCAGGCTACCTGTGCATAGACCCCGTTTTTATACAAGCAGAAATCACCATGGCCAAATTAATTTTCCCCTTTCTGCTGCTGCTGCTCAACCTGGGGATCGTTGGAGCAGAGAGGCTGCCCGGGGGAGGCTGACGCCGGAGGAGAGAGGCAGAGTGGTGCAGAGGAATTTTAATGTGGCTCTGTCTGCCTCTCCCCGCCTGCCAAAGAAAAGCAATTACTATCGCTGTGTGTGTACAGGCATGCACCCGGACACGCACGCCAGCGGGTTTGTGTATGTGTCGCCGCCAGTTAGTGTGTTTACCTGCCTGCAATTGACTTAACAGAGTTGTTTCTTGTTTCGTGTATAAAAGGTAAGGCGCTGTGGGGGCAGGAAGGTGGAAACACTGCGGTTGTTGGTTCACATAAAACAAAATATAACACGCAGAATTGTGTCCCATAAAAATGTTGCACCTCAAACTGAAATTGAAAATTAATTATATTTTTTACTCTGTATGAGTCATTTTACACATAAATCCCTCCCTATGTTTTTATTCAGCTCCGTTTAGAGCGTGGCGGTGACCTTTAGAAGCAGTGCTGATAAGCAGCTGGTAGATAACGGGCAGAAGTCAGTCAGTCTGACAGACTCAAAGAGGACAGATGCTCAGGAAACCAGCCGGAAGGGAGTGAGGAGGAAGGTGAACACACACTAATAAAGACTACAGACAGAGAGAGCCAGGGAGAGATCCCCAATGCAAAGCCTCTGTTCGTGTCCTCAGATCACACCTCCACCTTTCACTGTTCCTCCTCCTCCATCCTCTTTAGTCTTTTAATGTGCTTTCCCTTTCTCCGTCTCTCTCCCTTTCAAGGATGCGGAGGTTTGCCTACTGTAAGGTGGTGCTGGCCACCTCGCTGGTGTGGGTGATGCTGGACATGTTTATCCTGCTCTACTTCAGCGAGTGCAACAAGTGTGACGACAAGAAGGAGAGAGGCCTGCCGGGAAGAGCGGGTGAGTGTCTCAGACAAGTGGATAATCAACGCCACGGTGTGACACCATCACACACACAGCTGTGGCGTGTTTGTAGTCAGCGGGGCTGTACGGGGAAGGTCCATGCACACAGAGAGAGGCTCCACTGTGGCTCCACACACACAAGTGAGCCAATCATACTCGCCAACCTTGAGCCCTCAGAAAAAGCCACCGCGGGGGTCTAGAGATCACCTCCCAGAAATAAACTCACCATCAAAGACTCAATTTCCTGCATTGTAGGGAACTTTTAAGGGTGTGAATCACAAAATAAAAAGTAAAAAAAAAAAAATAGTAAAATGTTGATACAAAAAATCCATATAGTGCCATATAAATCCAAATAAATGTTATCATAAATATATATATATGGCCATATAAATCAGAGAACAGATATATTTCTTCTTTGGCTCATATTGCTTGACTGTCGTTGCTGAAGTGACTCGTAGCATTTGCCCCTGATGGAGGGCTGCCTGGCGCATGGCCAATCACAGTCTGTCCCCAACCATCGCGTCTCACTCGCTGCGTTTGGATTGGACTGTAAAATAATAGCCAATATTACAGACAATCCCCCGTTAAGCAGCCATGTAGATACAAGCAGCAGAACATTCTTAAAAATCAAAGGAAGAAGCGTTTTCTGATTGGGAGAGCTGCAGGAGACATCAGTGTGTGACTACAGGCAGAGGACAGGGGAACACCTGGACGCTCCCACTAAACCCGCAGGGGGGACCAGTTGGCAGCTGATCTCATCTCTGGGGCACAAGAGATGGGAACACAGGCAGAACACGCTTTGTGAATCTCCAAACAGCAAGGAAACATGTCCCTGCGAAAAGTATTTAAATCACAGAATTAAAAAGGTTTGTTTTATTTCATAGGTGCCCCCTACGGCATCACCCTGGAGGGGTGCATTTTCATTACTTTAAACAGAAATATGGTGGGAAGATACTGCCTGCTATAGAATAATAAAAAGCAAATAAGGATACCGTAGTCGTTAATTTAGATTAGGTTTTTTTTAGATAACTTTATTGGCGTGTGAACACAGTTGATTGGAATTTCTCTTAGTGCCACGCAGGTTAAAAGGTTATAAAATATACCGTAAACATAAAACAGAAAAGAGAATGACAAAGACAATCAAACCAGTAAAAAGATAAGAAGATAAAAAGATCTTGTGTTGTTGCAGCTTTCCATGAAGTGTTTGTAGCGTGAGACATTGACTTGATAATAGAAAGTCGATGATTTACAAAATAAGAAACAGTATAATGAAAACCCATACAATGGCATTACTACAGATTGCAAATTGTGTGGCAAATATTGGTGCCATTTTTTGTCTTGTTGTCATACACTATATTGTCATGCATGAGTAATTCTGCTGGAATGCACCAGAGCCCTACCGGAATCAGTGATCCCACTGAGACCTCTCTGTGCACATACACACATCAGCACCGTGCACACACACACATCAGCACCGTGCACACACACACATCAGCACCGTGCACACGCACATGAACAAAGGGCCCCTTACACACAACTCAGAAACACTTTCAAACATCTAAGACAAGATAAGATAATACACTTGAACTATATGAGCTCTAGTTGCCATATCAAGTACAGCATGCATGCTCTGCTAGGCCACCTTTGGCACTATGCACTCCTCTCCTGAAAGCTTTCCTTTGTCCTCCCAACACAGACGCTCTGACCCGGCCCCGGGACGGGCCCGGAGAAGGGGGGAAGCCTGTGGTGATCTCCAAGGAGAACCAGGAGAAGATGAAGGAGATGTTTAAGATCAACCAGTTCAACCTCATGGCTTCAGAGATGATCGCTCTGAACAGGTCGCTCCCCGACGTCCGTCTGGAAGGGTAGGCGTCTCCTATGGCTCGGAGGTCCCTCCCACCCAGAACTCATCCCTCACTCTGACATCTCGTGGGTGGGATTCATAGAATGTGAAATATAACGCCCATTCACTGGCCCAGCCATAGAAACCTGTGTGGTTTCCATGTGTTGAAGTGTACTGGGACTGCAGTGTGTTGTGAGGTTGTCAGTCATGGACTTGTTCGGAAGGATTCACTCATATCCCAGTATACTGCATTCCAGATCTCTCTCTCTCTCTCTCCTTCCATGATATTATAGCTATTGGTTCTAATGAGCATTGGGACGTGAGAACTAATGTTCTCAAAACACAGTTGGAAGAACTCTTTCTCATTAACTTCAGAGTTCATTTTATTCAGTGTCTGTGACTCTTCTGGCTGTGTAGTAGACAGTATGATAAGGCACAGGGAATGAGTGGGTGGAGATGTGCCCACCCGCAGACCACTGACGGAGCTCTGGGCCTCAGCTAAGAGCACAGCGTTTTGAATGCCTGCCCCTTTCCTTTGATTGAGATATGTCCCTAAATCAGTAATGAACTGGGATTAGATTGAAAGATAGGTGGACACACACACAAACCCCTGACAGACACGCATCCATAGGGCCTGTCTGCACACGCACGCCCGACAGCCAGAGCAAAAGCAGCACATTGATCCGTGAAATGGGTTTCAGTCTTTGAGCGGAGAGTTGATTACTAGGTGTGTTTTCACTCTCACAGCTCTCCTTCTATCTGCTTTTCCAATTAGGAGATAAGACAGAGTCAATATAGAGCAGGGTACCTCACCCCCTCTGTCTGACAGTGTGTGTTAGGTATAGGAGAGTGTGTGTGTGTGTGTGTGTGTGTGTGTGTGTGTGTGTGCGTGGCGAGCTGGAGGTGCATATAATCACACACCGGCGTGTGTGCATGTGTGTGGGTGGACTTACGACTGGCAGAGGAAACCTGAAAAGATGGACTTGACCTATCTCTGCCGTTGGTTAGAATCTGGGGAGCAGAAATTGACTGGAGTTGAATTGCAGCAGCGTCAGCAGTGCAGTGTTTAAGTGGAAGTAATGACGGCGGAGTGCATTCTGGGCTCTGTGCCGGGTGTGCACACGTGTCTGTATCTATATGTCTGGGACCATGACGTTATGAAGGTCTTTTAACACCACACCCTTCAGAAAACTGGACTTGTTCCCCTTTCAGAAGGTGACTGCACCGGGCGTTGTGAGCAGCTCTGTTCATGGGTGGGACCATGTGTGTATGTCTGCATATGTGGCAAGAGGGCCGTTCAATGAGAAGCCGTCTGCTGCCCTGGCTTTGTATCCCCCAAAATTAACTGGCTGAAGGATACGTCTGCAATGCATTATAATGCTTTACAATCAACACTGACCGGTTAGATTACATTACATACATTACTTACACACAGCACTGTGTAGCCTCAAGTAGAACGATGAATGTGATTTACACGTAAATACCTTTCTGTGGTTATAGAGTGTTGTTTTTTTTGTGTGTTTGTGTTTGTGTGTGCGTGTATGTATTTGTGCGTGTGTGGGTTAGTATTAGTGATGTGGCAAAGAAAGTGTAAACAGAGACTGAAAGCTTCCAAGGTTTTTTGAACTGAGTCATCATGATGCATCCTCAACCGCCTTCTTCCTTACATTTAGTGAATTCTACGCTTTAACACTGCCAAATGCGCCCTTTTCCCAGCATGGTCCGCACGTTTACACTGACTGAGGTAATATACTGGCCTGATTTCGCACCCCAACTATCCCTCTTGGACCTACACATATTGGGGGGTTCATTTTGATGTGAATGCGATTAGACTTCGCAGGTTTTGCAGTTTTCCAGGGGTGGGACTCGGGTAGAGGTGTCACTGCGTTGTCTCTACAACAGAGACAACCAGAGATGTAACGAAGTAGAACTACTTCACTACTGTACTTAAGTAGTAAAAGCTGTATCTGTACTTTACTGGAGTATTATCTTTTTCTCCTACTTCAACTTTTACTTCACTACATATTTTTGATGAGTTTAATACTTTTACTATGGTACGTTTTTCATGCGCTAAATCGTTACTCTTTACAATTATGAAAGTGTTATGAATGCATGCATGCACAAACCTGTCCTTAAAACAACCCTAAATGTTTTCAGAAATGTGCAACTCACCGAGTGGTTAGTGGTGTTCGTTCATGTTCCAAATCAAGTATCATTGGGAAATACTGTTTCTGTCGTGTTTTATTGCACATTTATTGCATTTTGTAAATCCCATTGATTTCTGTTGCAAGACTCATTGCTCGTTGGCCAGAAACAGAAAGGACTGTACTTGGTTGTAGTCTTTTGGTTTGGTTCTCCGTCTCAACAGTAAGGCTAGAACCGAACGACTACAACCGAAAGACTACAACCAAATGCCAACAGCCCCCCTTTCCGTTTCCGTCCGAGCAATGAGTCTTCCAACAGCAATCAATGGGATTTACTAAATGCAATAAATGTGCAATAAAACACGACAGAAACTGTATTTCACTACGAAACTTGATTTGGAACATGAACGAACGCCACTAACCACTCGGTGAGTTGCACATTTCTGAAAACTAACGGACAGGTTTGTTGATGACCGTAGTCATTCTGAAGCAGGCAGGGGCGATTCTAAATGAGCCAAATACCAGAGACGAGACCAACAGTCAAAATTTCGGCGTCAACCTAGAGAAACCGGAAAGGGGCCTCAATGTTCAAAATACCGGAATTTTCCTTTAACGTTAGTCTATTTTGAGATGGAAGACCCAGAAACACCACTTTTAACACCATCAAGTTCTGTGAATTATTCTTAAATATAAACATAACACAATACTTGTACTTGTAGGTGATGCGGTTGCATTTAACGAAGATGAGGAAAGATGGTGCGATCTATGAGAAAGCAACCGAGGAACTTTCTTCACAAGGCTTTTGTCAGGATAAAAAACAAGTGGTCAGCTAAATAAAGAATATGTTGGCGTTTGTAGCCTACACTCAGATGTGAACTCATTTTTGCATGCCAGTGTCTTGAATCATAAAAAAATAAAATCACTCATAGTATGCCAATTATTCTAAAGAGTTCTACTCTCCAGTGAACCAAGGAAGCCGGCTCCTTGACAAAGGGGGATTTCACCCCCTCGGTTCAACACGGGCAAGACAGTGAAATTGCAGGGAGTGTCAAGCCGCGACTGTCCCTGCTTGGAAGTGTAAAAATGCCTAATGACACACACACACACTGTTTGCATGTGCATGTACATGCACATACACCAAGCAAATGGGCGGTTTGTGTTTATGTTATCGACCCCTCGCTGCGGCTTCTTGCATTCCTTCTGTCAGAGACTGCAGCAGAATGAGGCAGCATTCCAGAGATTGGGACAGAGCGGGAGAGAGAGATATAGACTCAGAGATAGGGATAGAGAAAGAGAAAGAAAAAGCAGGAATGAGCGCTTTAGCTGGAGAAGGGGAGGGGGTTGAGTAGAAAGAAGAATATTGCACTTTTGGACTTTTAGGAAAGCTCTAATCTATCAAAGGAAGTCACAGCCTCTGCGTTACATTTCCCTCTTTTAGTGTGCAGTTTGAGCTCATCAGAGCTGCTCTCTTGGGAAAAACCGATTTAGTCAGAGAGACAATTTAATATCAGAGGGCTTAGATCAGGCTTAGCTGGTGGTCTACCGTACATGTTCTGTGCCGGAGGCAGCACAGGTTTGAACTGGGATCCCGCCGTTCCAGTGCATGTTCCTCCGTCTCTGTTACCTCTATCATCGTCTGTGTCATTCCCTTTGCATGTCTCCCTATGCATTCCCCGCAGGGAATTGGACAGGGGGCACGTGGACAGTATTCCATAGAATTCCCTGCAGTCTGTGGTGCCCGTCAAACTGTCCTCATGCCAGATGATTAGGACACACTCAATCCAGCGCTTCGGGTGGACAAGGCAGCGGATGGAAGAGGTTGGACAGTGCCCAGGCGGTCTGTGGAAGAGGCCAGCCCAGAATTCCCTTACACCACAATATCAGATTTCAGCTCTTAGCAGAGGATCAGAACAGCAACACTCATCTAATAGAGGGTGGCCATCATGCGCTCAGCATATGCTGAGCATGTGCTGAGATTTACACAATCAGGGTCTAAAAGCTTGAGATAAGTCCAGTGAAAAAGATGAAAAGGTGCGAAAAATATAACATTTGACATGATTTAATTTCATTCCAATTGTTTTATCTACGAATGTCTGGTGTAGGTAGAAAGTAGAACTTGATCTTTGTAAACCCCAGGCAGATAGAGGCTAAACCGACCAACCTAAACGAACAGTGGGCTATATTAAGTTGTGATCATATCTATGTGCTGGGACAAGCAATGTAGGCAGAACCGTAGTGGAAAGTTGTTTCGATGTATTTGAATCTGCCCACATCCCGGTGTGTCAGTATTTTTGCTGTGCTCTGCATTTAATCTCCCTTGCCTTCTCCCACGAGCTGTGATGCAGAAGCCTACATGAATGTGCTTCACGCTCCCATCCGAACGGTTCACACTGCGATAGTAACACCGTCAGGTGTCACGCCAGGGTGGCTCCCAGCCTCTCTGTGAAATGTGCTCATACGTGTCACGGCTGTCGTCTGCATTTGTTTGGATGGCAGATCAGATGCGTCAAACGTTTTGATTAAATTATTATAAGACTGTATGTTGATATTACGGTTGCTATTTAGTTGTAATTGAAATCCTCAGCTGATTGAGATGCAGTGTGAAGATCTGTCTGTCCGACGGGGTTGAACATTGATTCTGTTGTCCTGACCTTCATAACTTCCTACATCGGGTGTTATTACATCATCACACATCAACATCACATCCTACATCATTATTGACACGTGTGTAAAGAGGAGTAATGACGTGTCTTGTCTCGTGCAAACTGTGTTTAATGATCTTTCAATACTAATCAAAGCGGATAAGCTCCAGGATGCCTTTGTGTTCCGCTGTGCTCTGAAGGGCTTTTCTGTCTCTCCCCTGCACAGGTGCAAGAACAAGTTGTATCCCGACAATCTCCCTCGCACTAGCGTGGTGATCGTGTTCCACAACGAGGCCTGGAGCACGCTGCTGCGCACTGTGCACTCCGTCATCGACCGCTCGCCACACTCCCTCCTGGAGGAGATAGTGCTGGTGGACGACGCCAGCGAGCGAGGTGCACACGCACGCACGCACGCACGCACGCACGCACACACGCATACAATTGTCTCGGGTCTCAGCTGTGTTCTGGGTAGGGTTTAGCTTATTTTTCTATCTGTGAATTTGTGTGCATGTGTATATGTTTGTTTTGCCTAACAACTCTGTACAGTTGGACGGTAGCCTGCGCCGCTCCACCGTGTGCTGTACTGTTAATCCCAGTTTGGGAAAGATTAAGTCTTTTAATTCACCCGCCGCAGGGATTACATTCTGTTATTACCCTCAATCCACCAAACCCTGACCTTCTAAACCCTGCTCCACCCCGCTGGTGGAGGAGGGGTGGAGCCAGGGAAGGACATTGGATCAGAGGGGAGGGGAAAGTCTATTAGGTCACAATATTCTGAACTCCACAAGTTGCAGGAGATAGTCTGCCACACATGCACATTTAGGAAAGAGCCTCAAACTGGAAATAAGTGTAATCCTCTGTCCTCTTGCTGTGTGTGTGTGTGTGTGTGTGTGTGTGTGTGTGTGTGTGTGTGTGTGTGTGTGTGTGTGTGTGTGTGTGTGT
>JAOPUA010000009.1:2233942-2244948 GCA_027122455.1 Trisopterus luscus | reverse complement strand
CACACACACACACACACACACACACACACACACACACACACACACACACACACACACACACACACACACACGCTGTTCTCCTTGAGAGAACAAATTAGAGAAAAGACTCCACCCATACTGGTTGAACAGGTGAGACTGCCACCGTTGATGTTGCGTTCACCCAGAGACCGAACGAGAAGGGACACGAGTGGGTGATATAATAACACATAAGAACATTGAAATGTAAAGGTAGAGAAGTCTGACCTGCCAAGCCTGTGGAAGCAAGGGCTTGGTTTGGCGACATTATTGAAGAACAACTCCAGCTGGAATGCATGAGGGGACGTTTCCCTAGAGACACAACATTGTTTATGATGACAACATGATTTGTGGGAATTTAACGGCTGCAGGGGCTTCTATGTTTGTTATTTATTTATTTTAACAATGAGCATATCTGGATGCAAGTATTGATAACAAAGGATTGTCAACCCTTACCCAAATGCTCTGCTGTCAGGTAAGCTACTGTGTGCTTTGATTCCTGGAGGAATTACCCGCACCTCTGTGATCAGAACCCCACATGGAAACCGCACCACGTCGATGTTGGTTAACTGTAAAAAAAATTATCACTTTTAATTTAAGGCGTACAATCTCGAACACACACCCTCTCTCACACACAAACCCTCTCTCTCACACACATCCAAAAACTCTCTCACACACAAACTAATGCTTCCCTCACACACTTCCTGCATTGTGGATGAAAACAGATCCGTTATTGAGACTTATTAGTAACCGTGAGATGAACCAAACTGAGTATCTGCACTGCCTTCAATACCACAAACATGGTGCTTCACCTATTGAACCAATATCAACAGCATGCTAAAAAAAAAACTAAAGCCACGTACATGCGCAGTAGACAATAACACGGGTCGTTATATCGTCAACAACAAAACTGATGCATACGAAAATATTCAACAGCAACAAAAGCAACATCAAAATCCAATAAATGGCATGCATTTCATTGATTAAAGTTTGCTGCTATACCCTAAGGTACTGACGCTAGCCGAGCTACCGTTGTTGTTACTAGCGGTGAACTTGTTGGTGGTTTTAGCCTCGTTCAAGGTCCAGTTAGGCACAACAGAATAAACGGCGCACGGTCCCCGGTGGGGAAACGTGCTGATTATGCAATTGTGAGGCTTTGAAGATATTACCTCTGCACTTTGATGTTTAAATGTGTCAATAAAGAGCAGTTCTGTGGAGGTATCCCCCGCCATCGCTGTGTCTCAGGGGTAAACTTCCGGTTTCTGTGATTATTTCCGGAGCACGCGCATCCGCGGGTCAACCGACCTCAGACCAGCTGAGGCGAATAAGATCCGCGCGTCTGAATTAGGAATCATTAAATCAGCGAAAACGCGCTCCAAATAACCGTGCCTATTTAATTGGAGATGGTTACATGTTTAAAGTGTTCCCATGCGTTGTGCTATAACTATGACAATCATAGTATGAATCAACACAAAAAAATCTGCGAAATGTAATATTTGTTCTTTATCTCACTAAATGTGATTTACATGCAAACTCAATTGAGGAACTCAATACTTAATATAGGCAACCAGCATGGTTTCATCTACACTTTAAACTACGTTTATACCGACACATTCTCCAGTTTTTGATACTTTTGACTTCGAATTAATGTAGGCCAATTAAGTATATTACGTTAACTACATATATGATGTAGGATCTGGCTGATTGGCAGGAAATTGTGTCACATAAGTGTATACAGTATAACTACAGAATGCGATGATTGTCTATCTGCCACGTCCTTATTTGAAAACCACCTGAACCAGGGAGGGCAGGTATATGGTCACGTGACCCCACAGGTAGGCGCACTACAAAAACGGAACCTCAGCCATTACTGCGCTATGGTGACTGCGGGACGTTTTGCATATATTCCGCACTCTAAACCTGGAGCTATTTACCTCGCCTAAATGCTTTGGCGTGAAGGTGTACGAGCCTAGTTTAGACGAGTGCCGCCACTAGTTTATTTCTAGTTCACTTCTGAGGGACTACTCTAGGAAGGGATTGTATTATTAGGTACGCTTTATTCGTTTTTTTTTCTTTCTGGAAATGACGTTACAGGTAGACTACCTGGCGGTGTTGTTCGCGAACACATCTGGCGCCAGCGGAGATCTACTGGGATCGGACGAAAAGGAGCTGGGTCAACTGGTGTGGCAGCTGGTGGATTTAAAGAACAAAAAGGTAGTTGTTTTTTTCAAGAGCTATGCTACTTTTAAAGTTAAATAGGCCTATAATGTCGAATACAATTAATTGCAGTCGGGGTAGTAAACATGCAGTAAACCATGTAGGGGGTTATGATGATGTAAGGGACTGTTAAACATTTGGCATAAGGCTCGTGATATGTGTTATAAGCTGACACAGTTTGAGTTCTATGTACATTTCCAGTAGCCTGACATGTTTGTCTCTCCTCAAACCAGTTGGGCAGGGTGAATGAGCTCCTGATTAAGCATGAGCTCTCCGACCTGACAGAAGAAAAAGAGGAGGCGGAGGAAGATAATGGATCCCTCGCAGATTCTGTCTTAACGGCCGCAAACCTGGAGAGTGCATTAAATCAGGTATATAATCTACTGGAGTACAAACAATCAAATCATCCTGTGCACTAATGTTTATTAGCATACATGATGTACTGTGTTACTGTGTAAGCATATCATAACACAAACAATGGGTTAAAAGGCCCTGTGTGGAATGGTAGGGAACCATACTTTGGTATGGTAGGGAACCATCCCAAGTGGGTGGGTGTTGCTGAATAAGTATTATAATGCTCCTAATAAACAGACTTAATAAGAGTTGCAATGTACCTAATGGACACTGGTTCCAGAAACCAAATAAACAATAGTATAAAAATCGAATGAAATGAAACCAACACATCCTACCACATGATGTATATTCATATTCATATATATATACTTTTACTATTCTCCCTTTACAGTTTCACCTAACACTCACCAATGAGGTGAACAGCATAGGGGCAGGCACCTCGGTGTGTCTGTGTACTGATGGACAGCTCCACATTCGGCAAGTCATTCACCCCCAGGCAGCAGGCAAGGTGAGTTTGTGGGGAGGGTGGATTCACCTGGCAGTAGGCCGGGAGAGACCTACATAACCTGCTCTATCGGCCCACTGCTCCCAAGTGACTCTGCCACTGCATTATTGAGCCAGAGCGTCATTAACATAACTGAATTCTTGCGAGTGTACATAACACATCGACACATACGCTCATCTGACCCCTAAACCTGTTGGACGGTGCTATGTGGAACAATGTGCATCACATTTGAACCATATGCTGTTATGCTGCAAGCTTAAGTACACAGCCTAATGATGCCCATAAAGATGACTCTCCTGTAGCCGTATCACCCAGCTGCTCCGGCCCGGCCTGTTCACACACCACACACACAGTTTGAAATGGACCTTCTCTCCCTGTGTCTAGAACCTCCTGGTGCCAGAGTGTTTCTTCTCATTCTACGACCTGCGGAAGGAGTTCATAAAGCACTTCCCTGCGTCTGACCTCAAGGCTGTAGATGTGCACTTCATGGCTGAATGTATCCTTCACCCCCTTGGCCGCGGTCGGTCCCTCTCTCAGGAGGCTTTGTACTCGCATGGGTGGCTGTATTTGTTTGTTTGTTTTTGTTGGGATTTCTTTAGTGCCCGTTGGCCCCCTGCGTGGTAGTGGAGGAGACGTATGGCACACCACACAGAAAGTGCACAAATTAAAGGTTCACAAGTCATGGGGTGTTGGCTGCAAGACTCAAGGTTTTGAAATGCAAATAGAGAAACAATGGCAGCACTGGGCTAAGTGTATAGTGAAAGAGTGTGTGTTTAGCCAACAGGGCTGACCCCCACACACCCTTTAGCAGGAACTTCTGACGTCTCCCTCCCTTTCTCTCTCTCTCTGGCTCAGTTTCTCTCTCTCTCCTGGACACCCCTTTTCTCTCTCCTGGTCTGTCTTCCATGCCCTCTCATACTCAGAAACTCAACTATTTAAAACCATTCAAAACATGCTTTTATGGGGGTTGGTGTGTGCTTCCTGTGGTCTGTCTCCTTGACTCCATCCCAGCTCTAAGCTTACCTGTGGATGAGCTGGTGGTGTTGGAGCCGTCTGAGGTGTTGCCCCGGGGAGCTGCTGTGCAGAGGGTGAAGGCCATGGCCAGCATCGCCCTGGCCCTGCTCCCTGAGCCCTACGGTGAGCGCTCTACTGATATTTTCAAATGCATGCTTGGGGCCGGCCCTCGAGTTGGGCCATTTTCATTACTCATTGCCAGACCCTACAGCTTTCTGTTGTGGGTCTGGATTTCCAGGCTACCAATAATTACCAATACCAATAAAACATTTTCCCAATTACAGCACACACATTTCTGTACCCAGAGAGAGTCAACGAGAAGTTTGAAACGGGCACATGGTAAGCAGAATTTGTTTGTCAGTTTAGTGAAAACCTGTGCACAGTTGCTCCGAGTGCCCTTGTAGCGTGCTGACTGGACTGTGTTGTGGTGCGCAGCAGTAAGATGGAGAAGGTTTGCGATAACTCAGTGATCAGAGCCAGAGGTCTGCCCTGGCAGTCCTCAGACCAGGACATCGCTCGCTTCTTCAGAGGACTCAACATCGCCAAGTACGTGTCTTAACTATTTACTTTAGCAGCAGTTGTTTTGCTTTGCACAAAAATGCGGATGGTGTGTTATTTACAAAGTATTTGTAACCGAATATGTGGTGTTGTGCTACAGAGGTGGTGCGGCGTTGTGCCTTAACGCTCAGGGAAGGAGGAACGGAGAAGCTCTGGTCCGCTTCATCAATGAAGAGCACAGAGATCTGGCTCTGCAGAGACACAAGCACCACATGGGGAACCGCTACATCGAGGTAAATCCTCTTAATCCAGCTCACTGGGGTTACCGTCCAATACTTCATCAGCATTGCTCCTCACACTTAAGTAATTCAGCCCTTGCCATATCAATGTCACACCCCATGATACCTTATTGGAATTGGCAAAGAAATTCACCCGCTGAAGAGTTCTTTACTATTTACTTTCAGGTTTACAAGGCAACGGGAGAGGACTTCCTGAAGATAGCAGGAGGTGAGTTAACCACGTAGTGAATGAACTTAAACGTTCTTGGTAATGTTTAGCCTTTGGCAGGACCAAGCACAGAGGTAACTTTAAAACTGTATAGAACATTATTATTGAATGAAAAGCCTACTTGACTAAAACTTGAATGAAGCGTCTCATAGATTAGATAAGATGAATGTTTTACAATAACCAAATGTATTGACATGTAAAATACATGAAATAATATAATATATTGTTATACACCAACAATGACAAACACAACCACATAATGAAACTAAAGAGGCTGTCTAATTGTCATGCAAAACCATCCCTTGATTTGGGAGATATGTCATTGTGTTGCCTACTTATGAAACAATAAGGAGCCTGTTGTTGTAGTGATCTGTTATCACTATTATCTGTTATCAAGTCAGGGCCATCACCTGACGCCTGCTATGCATGTTCATGTATTTGTTATGAAGGATACCCCATTCATTCTCCCAGCGCCACACCAATTGTATCAACCAGCAGATGTGGGCTCAGAGTAACTCTCATGATTTAAACATTATAAACAAAAGATCTTCTCTGTAACAAAAACGTAATCCCATTATCGTCATCAATCGTTTTAAGGGGTTATACAATGATAAGAGTTAAACCTTGATTCATTGCAGAATAAAGCTACCATAGAATACCGACATTGACTTGGGGAAGCATCACTAATGCAAATGAACAGCTATCAACAATCCAGGATGATCCGAGTAGGAGACATTCGACCGGTATCGATGAGGCACTCTCTTCCACCCTTAATCAAAGCTCTGCGTCTGGTTGGGCGTCAGGTACCTCCAACGAGGTGGCCATCTTCCTGTCCCGAGAGGACCAGGTCATCGTGAGGATGCGGGGGCTCCCTTTCACCGCCACGCACGAGCAGGTGCTGGCCTTCTTCGGCCAGGGGGAGGGGCCCACCGAGGCGTGTGACGTGAGCGGGGGAGGCGACGGCATCCTGTTTGTGCGCTACCCGGACGGGCGCCCCACGGGGGACGCCTTCGTCCTGTTCTCCTGCGAGGAGCACGCCCAGAGCGCCCTGAAGAAGCACAAGGAGATCCTGGGGAAGAGATACATCGAGCTGTTCAAGAGCACGGCGGCGGAGGTGCAGCAGGTGGGTGGCGGCTGCCCCGCGTGAGGGTTGGTCAGGAGTCGGTGCGTTTGTGAGTTCAGGGTAGTGGGGGAGGGAGGAGTGGGGGTGGGTTGTAGGAAGCACTGGATTGGAGTTCAGATGTAGATGCAGATTAAGTTGCTTGGCGTGGCGTCAAACCCTGAAGCATACCTTGGAACTAGTCATCAAACCAATCGATCACCAGCCAGAAGGCTCCTTACTTTCAATGGCCATCATAGAAGAGCCATGTACATTGTTTTAGTAATTAATAGTGCTGTCAGTTAAACGCGATATTAACGGCGTACATTTTTTTATCGCACATTTTTTCTTCTTTTTTTTTTTAACCTTTTTATTGATGGACATTGTTACATTGTCTGAGAGATTATTTGCTCCAAGTGTGAGAAACTGCTCCAAGTGAGAATGTTAGTGGGAAATTGAACACTACAGTATATGGCAATGTTGTTTTCAATCAAAAAACATTGGCACCAAGCAAGCTGATCCACTTTTCCATGTTGATAAGAGCATTAAAATGAGAAAAAATAATGGGACAAAAAGAAATCAAGGGACATTTAGGATAGATAAAAATGTGCAATTAATTGAGATTTATGCGATTAACTGTGATTAAATATTTTAATTGTTTGACCAGCACTAGTAATGAACATAATAAGATCACTTTTTATGAGAAACGCAAAATCACTTGAAATTGACCATGAAGGATGATTAAACCCCACAATGGAAGAGAGTTACTAGTAGA
Organism: Trisopterus luscus; assembly: GCA_027122455.1. Taxonomy (NCBI): domain Eukaryota; kingdom Metazoa; phylum Chordata; class Actinopteri; order Gadiformes; family Gadidae; genus Trisopterus; species Trisopterus luscus. The sequence goes on along the minus strand of JAOPUA010000009.1, from coordinate 2,237,964 downwards.
CATGTGTTAGGAATTGGGTTCTCCTGGAGTTGCTCAGGGCAAAGTCAAAAGAGGGTTAAAGGGTGGGGCGTGCATATCAACAAGGTGTGTTTAGCGAGATGTTTTCTTAACCACACAATACTGGATAATGAGTTAAACAACTCATCATCACCTGTGCAATGAAAGGGACATTGGCTTGTTCTTCCTTGTTAATGTGAAGCAACCATTTCTTATCAATCTATCTCTCCAGAGTTTTAACAGACTCTACAGTATGCTGTAACTGATTGATCAAACCAGTTGCGTCCAATTTCCAAACAATGCCATACACTTAAACTTTAATAGATTACAAGTATGTCATGAATTTCCCTTTGCTGTAATGAGAATTCCCGCAGAGAGTGTAGTTGAGAGGTGGACAAAAGACACTTGTCTACAACGTGGGTCCTGAGAGATGAAAGTGTGTAAGACAAACAGAGCCAGTGGGCTGATGAGCAGGTTAGGGGCCGCGGCCGCTGGAGTATTGTTTGCTTGTTTGCTCTGGGCCGTGTGTGAGCCCAGCAGTGCGTAACTGTATCTTTGTTTGTGTGGGCTCTTAGGTGTGTTCCCCGCGCATTGTGTAACTGTATCTTTTGTCTGCATGGGCCTGAAGGTGTTGAACCGGTACTCCTCGGCCCCCCTCATCTCGGTGGCCCCTGCTCCCCTGGTCCCCATGCTGCCCACCGTCTCTCTCCTGCCCTCTCCTGGTGGTGTCCGAGACTGCCTGAGGCTCCGAGGGCTGCCCTACACCGCCTCCATCGAGGACATCCTCACCTTCCTGGGGGAGTTCACCAGGGACATCCGACCACACGGGGTGCACATGGTGCTGAACCAACAGGTACGGGACGCTCCACGTCCAGGGGAAGGCAGTCAGACAGCTGGCGTCCCTCCTGAGACAGTCAGTTTATTTGACCAGAGACGATCTGTATGTATTGTTTATATGATAATACATTATATTGTTCCGTCCACTGAAAAACAAACTTCATTATGTGACTCTGCACATGAAGCGCCTGCATTCCCCCACTCCCAGCCAACCCACTCGGCTTCCTCCTCCAGCCGAGCCTGCCCCATCATTTGAATAGCTTTTACATATGGGAACTGAGAGCGAGGGCCCACAGACCCTAGCAGCTCCACGCCTCGGCCCCGTCCCAGCCCTGCTCAGATGGGTTGTTCACCTGACGCTGTTTGTCCCTCCCTCCTCCCCCTCCCCCCAGGGCCGTCCGTCAGGGGACTGCTTCATCCAGATCTCCTCCCCGGAGAGAGCCTTCATGGCCTCCCAGCGGCTGCACAAGCAGATGATGTCGGGGCCGCGGGGGGTCAACTGCCGCTACGTGGAGGTGTTCCCCTGTAGCGCCGAGGAGATGGGCCTGGTGCTGATGGGGGGCACACTGTCGCACACACCCACACACACACACAGCCGGAGCAGGAGTGGGACAGGGCTCAGCCCGCCGCCATGTAAGTCCAGACGTAAGTGCCGCTGGGAGCTGGGTGCGCTTGGGGACTGCCAGGGGTAGGTGGGCTCCTGCCGTGGGGGCAGAGAGGAGAGGTTAGAGGTTCAATTCTGCCCCCTCTCTTCTCTGGGTTCTTTCCAATCTAGGACTCTGATGATGGGGGGCTTCTGGTCTGAGCCTGAGGGGTAGGAGTAGTGTGTGTCTGTGTTCAACAAATCTTGTGTGTTTTTACATTTGTGTGTGTTTGCGTGGTTCTATTGATACATTTCTGTATGATTCGCAATGATTTTTACGTCATTTAGATTTAGAAGTTTGCATGACTTTTAATGAACTGGTTCCTCTGCACTTTAAATTTTCTAATTTAATTTCCAAGTTTGTTCATTTTGATCTAACAGCGAGTTTATTTTGATGGCACGGGTAGCAGCACTTCTTTACCCGTACCTACTGGAGTGGTTTAATTTGATCTTGACATTGCGCTACTACACTATAATACACCCACTGCAACACTGAGGACTGAGGGGTGTGGGTTTTGGGTTAACCATGGGTCCGTTTGTGTGTGTGCGTGCGTGTGCGCGTGCGTGCGTGCGGACCTTTGGTAGGGGAGCTGAGCGCTGGGTGTGTAGAAATTCTTTCATTCTTTCCACTCTGACCTTAAATGTGTACTTGTGCATTTCCATAGCAACAACAAGCTTTTGATCACATGATAACAAAGGATGGCCCCTGGCCGGGGCTTAGCAAGAAACATGACTTTCCTCTTTCAAATGAAATGCAGAGGTTCACATGCATGAAGACAAGAGATTCATGTGAGGTCACTGACAACATGACATCACTCCATCACAACTACATACTTCAGAAGAGGACCTCAGTGTCCCAGTACTAGTACTCTTATAATCACAGGCAGACACCTGTCTGTCCTCTTGGCCCTTAGAGACGGTCTCATAACCCCAAGTCCCTGTCCCTCCTCTGCCCTTCCCCAGGTCTGTCTCCTCCCACCTACTCCTTCGCCGGCGCCCCCCCGGTCATGTCTGCGGAGGCCGCCGCTGCCCTCTACCCTCCCATTAGCCAGATGCTGCTCGCTCCCCGCCCCCTGGCCCCCGGGCACCCCTACTACCCTGCGTCCACTCAGGTGTACATGAACTACGCGGCCTACTACCCCAGGTAAGCACCTCGCCCCCGGCCAGAGCCTCCCTGATCTGTGGCCCACCGCCAAGGGTTGTTGTCCAACGTGTGTGGTCGGCCAAGGAGAGAAAAGATACTTGGACAAGGTTAGTTGATAACTAAACAATGTGTTATCAGCCAGCTTGGTCAACATCGCTCCTCCGCCTTTAGTCCTTGGTAGGGCAATTACAGAAGTAATGTAACCGGTGCTACCCTTTAATGTTTGAAATATTTTTAAACAATGAACCTAAATACCAAATAACCTTTATAGTTTTCCCGTTACACTTCTGAATGATTGAGTCATTTTCTTTCTCCTTCCGTGTCCCCACACCCTTGTTTGTTTTTCTAGTCCTCCTGGTTCTCCCACCACTCTGGGCTACTTTCCCTCCCCCCCTCACCTCCCCACCCCCCCTCACCTGCCCTCCCCCGGGGGCCTGGTGCGCATGCCTGGCCTGACCTTTAACGGCGTCAAAGAACTCATCAGTGCGGTGCAAGGATACCAGGTACTGTGTGTGTGTGTGTGTGTCTGTGTGTGTCTGTGTGTGTCTGTGTGTGTGTACGTGTGTGTGTACGTGTGTGTATGTGTGTACACGCTGCTCTTCACCTCTCGCCTCTGGCATTCCCACATGCCTTTTCTGTAGGATCCAAATGCTGTATTCAAATCTCCTTCCATTGTGGGTGTGTGTCCTCACACATCCAGCGTGTTTGCCCAGAGGCTATCAAACGAGTTTATCTGCTCTGCGGCTCCGCCCCTCCTCTCATACACACTGCTGCCTGCTTAGACTTGACTTGCAAAAAGTCAGTCAACAGAGTTGAGGAAGAGGAAGAATAAATCCCTGGTGTGAGTCCAGATATCGTTTACCTGGACACGGTCTCCGTGGCAGCAGAGAGTGTCCTGTCACCAGCATACCCATACTGGAGCGCCTTGGCCTTCTGGAACATTCACTTGTGTGTACACTTACTTATGTGCGTGTGTGTGTGTGCATGTCGAGGTGTGCTTGTGTGTAAGTGTGTTAATTATTAAAAATGATGATGATGATGAACCATAGCTTCGCCTTCACGGTTACAAAAGCGTGACGCTCTATAGTGTGTTTAGGAGTAGAAATGGTTCATCACTGCATCCCTAGCATCCCTCTAACCCTGAGCTCCTGTCCCGTCCCGTCCCCCCTGTTCCCTACAGTACGCCTCTGACGATGGAATCATGCACGCTCACAGCCTCATGCACACCCATGACCCCACCAGGACTTTGCTTACGCAGTCCAAAGAATGGGTGTGTATTTAACGTGTCAGAGACACTGAGACAGGTTGCAGGTAAGGATGGACTTGTGTGTGTCTGTGTGTGTGTGTGTGTGTGTCTGTGTGTGTGTGTGTGTGTGTCTGTGTGTGTGTGTGTGTGTGTGT
>JAOPUA010000009.1:2078657-2091704 GCA_027122455.1 Trisopterus luscus | reverse complement strand
TGTGTGTGTGTGTGTGTGTGTGTGTGTGTGTGTGTGTGTGTGTGTGTGTGTGTGTGTGTGTGTGTGTGTGTGACATTGTGTGATGCAAGGAAAAACATTGATATGTTGTGCATTTTCTTTTTTGTTGTTGTTTTGTCTCCTCAGTGGCGGTGGCGGTAACTTCACGCTGTCCTCCAGTCTGGTGGGGTACACCACCGTGCTGGGGGCCGTGGCTCCCATGGTGCAGCATGGCTATGGATTCTTTTACCGCATCAGGGACGACCGGTGAGAACTATTTATGTAGCTTATTTTGTATATATGTGGTCTATGTGGTTTGTTTTAGATAGTGACAGCTAGTACAGGCGGCATTAGCTCAGGAGGTAGAGCGAGTGTCGTGGTGTCCCTGAGCAATACGCCTCAGCCTAACTGCTCCTTAGGAGCTGGCTGTCGCCCTGCGTGGTTGACTCCACCGTTGGTGTGTGAATGTGTGCATGAATGGGTGAATGTCCGTCCACACTGTAAAGCGCTTTGTATAAAAGTGTTATATTGATGAGGACCATTTAGTATGGTTATATAAGCCAACAGAGAGCTAGTTTGGTTGTATTATACGTTATGGATACCTTTGTTGGTTGCGTCACCTATGGTCTATTTTGATCATGGCTACCTTGTACATTGACTTCATGTAATGTATATCTTATGTGATGATCTCTACCAACAGGATTGTGATGTCCATCACTGCTTGGAAGTCTGACCCAGAGACGGATGCAGAGTCACTCTTCAAGACCCTGTGTTACTCTCTGCATGATACTCTCCAGTTAGCCACCACATCTCAGCTCTAACTACCTATAATTGAAGTAGTCAGCACACGATGAGCATCTAGGGAAAGCAATGGACACTCGATGCCAATGGTTTGGCATTGTGAATAAAGGGAATGTGAGGTGACTGTTGAACGGTGTGGTGAATGCGCCATGTGAAGAGGTCGCTGCCTTCATTGGTTCAGTCTCACAAGATGGCGATTGGCACTTCACTCCCTGAAGCCAGCCGACAGAAACCAGTTGAACCCTTCTAAGTGATACAACATGCATTTAGGTTTAGAAATGAAGAAAGCTGCCTAGATGCAGTTGGTTATAAAAGATCAAACAATGATGTAATCTGATTCCTCATGGTGAGGTCAGTGTGAACTGGGCTAAAGTTGAAACAGTTTGAACTTTGAGCGCAGCGTGACTGTAGAGTCTGATGTGTCCTCGAGGCCCAGGGTAGAGCAGCACTAGGAGGGACTTCACACTCTATAGGGATGCATTGGCAACACAGGCTTAATGCTCATCACGTGGTGACAGTTTAACTCATACAACAGATAGTAAACCATTTGCATTTCTATATATAATGTATATGGTATTTTATTAATCCACATACAAACCATTTTATTAAGCACTTTAAAGCTCTTTAACCCACTTCAGCTTCCTGCTGACCTGTTATGGTGGCCTGTTTAATTCAGGCACATATCCAGTTTTGTTTAATTTTTTTACTTTTGTTAAGTCAATCATAAATATTGACAATGAGCATAGCTATTCAAGCCGTTGTGGCCATTGGGTAGTCTACATTAATGTGCATTACATTTAAATGTATGTACCTTTTAATTTGAGGTACATTCCTAACATAGTGAAATGCATTTTGCTTGATACTTTTGATTACTTTCAACTGGATATTCTGTTCTCCATATTAAAAGGCCTTCGATTTTTCCAAAAGGTATAGGGGAAGTTATTAACTTGTTCTTGTTATCCTTGTTCTTTCATGATTTTTTTATTTTACTAGCCTGATGATTGTTATCAACTGCTGAAAGTCTGAAGCCAGTGTTATTGTTTCCCTTATATTTTGTTCTCCGTCCAATAAGGTTCAATGAGTGAACCATATTGAAGACCTCAGGAACGACAAACGTATATTGCTGATGAGATGAATGTTCTCTATTATGTTCATAAGTGACCATTTCTACTGCTGTCATTTTAACACTGAATGTTTTAAACAGAAAAACAAAAATGATCCTATATGATGATTGAATTTCAGGCTTTGGTGACCTTTGTTTTAATACCTCCCCAATTAAGTGATTATAGAATGTGAAATAGGAATTCTGTACTCATTTGTTCTTGATACAATGAGCCATTTTAATAAAGCTAAAACATTGAAATGTGTCACTAAAATGACTAATGTAAACCTGATCCTTCTTTAAATAAACTAACGTGCTGCTTGAAGAAAGCTTTTTTTATTGCAGATAAGAACTACTCAAGTGAGCTGTTGCTGGACTGCAACACAGACAACAATTTGTATATCATACAATCATTGTAAATGCAGACTACTTCCCCCACACACAACAGTCCAAGTAGTAATCCTCTTGTGACTACGAAGCATTAGGCAGGTCGGGTTTGTTCCCCGCACAACGAATGGTTGGGTTAAACTCAGGGTTGAAGTAAGTGTTTATTGTATTTCAAGAGAAAGATTTTCTCCCATTAAGATAGTTAGGTAACTAGTTGACATACACATAGCATAGTTAGAAAATATAAATGCCTTCCTTTGTCAACAGGTGTATTATGGTTTGTAGAATAATCTTCATATGCTTTTTGAAATTAATATATGTCTAATATAAGGGACTTATAAAGAACATCTTATCTTAATAGTATAGATAGTAAGTGAAACTAGAAAATGAGGTGAGTGCCACATAGTTTAAGACATTGAGAAATGTAAAATACCTTAAATCAAGGGATTGAAGAGTCTAAATGGAGTAAACAATGTTAACATGCACACCATTTAAAAAATGTTAAACAAACAAAGTAAAGAGTTAAACAAATAGCTAATGTGACCAAGTTAATATACATTTGAGATAAAATGTGTGTGTGTGTGTGTGTGTGTGTGTGTGTGTGTGTGTGTGTGTGTGAGGCGTGAGTGATGCGTGTGCGGTAGTAACTAGGTAATGTTACGTTATTGACCTTATTCCTTCATATCTAGTTGATCGAAATAAGCTCATAAAATGATGAGGCTTATAACATCGGACACTTTGGAGTCTCAGCTTTCATGTTAATTTGTGTAGAAACATGAAGTTAAAAAGATTAAGCATTTAGCCTCTAGCCCAGGGGTCGGCAACCTTTTATTTGTAAAGGGACATTTTTGGGTGTGGACATGGGGTGTGGATAGCTGTATGGGGCCACATACTCTTTTTTGTAACTGGCTATTTAGCTACTTTAGCAATTAAATAGCCGGTATAAGAATATCAACAATCTGAGTTTATGCATTGAATATATGCAATTGCAATAAAACTTTTTTATTTTCGTAGATGTTATATCTAACGAGACATGAGGAGGAAAGCAGGAAAGTCGAAATTGAGTAGGCCTAGTTCTGCAGTTTCAGATCATGTTTGTGCAAATGAAATGAATATCATTGCTGTCATGATCTCCCCTCTCAGTCATCTCATGCACCTTAGCTCCCAGTGTTTTTCCACTGGCCCCTCCTTCTCCTCACCCGCCTGCCTGCCACTCTTTGCTCATCATTCCAACTCCATGTCCTCTCTGGACACTCCGTGTCTACCCACGAAGCAAGTTTACCCCACTGTGATATCTTTGAACTGTCAAAAAGTAATTACCGACTGTCTGCCAGCCTACGTGTACTGCATGTGGGTCCTCTCCTGACCTGTTACAATTGCATCATTAAAAATATAAGCCTAACCCTGTTGAAAATGAAGGGGTTAGGGAAGGTTAGGGTTACACCAGTAAGAAGTCGTGGTGCATTGATTCCCAGCAACACTTGGGGCCTGCAAGAGCAAATAACAATATTAGCTAAGGGTTTTTCCTACGAACAATGTAAAGAACTTGCTATAATGAGATAATCAAACACCCCCTACCTTTCTCATCTGGTTTAATGGAATTTGTGTTTCTGAATTTCATTGCAGAGCTTCTAAATATCAGGGCTGTATGATTTTGTTTTCAGGCTTTATATATCCAGGATAGTCTCGGGATGCACATTTCATGTTGAATTTTTCATGCCAAATACAAGCAATATATTTTCAGAAATAGATAATATGGTTGACTTTTGGCATACGACATTACAACAATCATAGGAAAATGAATCCAATAAATCCAAATTTTTGAGTTATTTAATTACTAAATATTAGGCAATTTCTTTTTATTCTTTGGCCAAAGGGCAGCTGGTGGCGCCAAAGGGCAGCAGGTTGCCCACTCCTGCTCTAGCCTCTAGCCATAGCCTATAAATGGGATCCCACACACAAACGATCAATATATGACAAACCTATTACCAATCGATTATAGTTATCGATATCTTAGTAATAATATGATTATAATGTGAGGTTTAGCTTAGCATTTTTTTTCTAGGTCAATTGTTGACATTTCTGTGCTCTGCAACGCCCAAAATGGTTAGTTTTTGTGATAGCCCAGTCCCAGTGTGGCTAAGACCAGACCTGGGATCTGCTCTAGCCCAAGCTCGTTGCGGAAGTGTGTTGATTTGTTAATTCTTTGAACAAAGGTTAATGGTTATAAATAGACATAGTCTGAAGTAGTTGAAGTGTCAGAGAATGGGCGGACGACTTTGCCATCCTCCCATGTCTTCCAGTGTAAAAATAATATTTAAAAAGTAGAATATCTTTAAAAGTTTAAAATAAAAAAAGTTTGTAGAGAATAATAAAGAAAAAAAGAAATAACGAAAGAAAGAAGAAAGCCTAAGAAGAACAATAGTTGAGCACTGCATGCAGCACTCACCTAATAACACGTCAACAAACCATCCACACTGCTCTGAAAGTTGGACTTTTACCTGCTGTCTTTAAATTGTATGCGTGGTACAGCAGCATTTCTTTAATTTAACCTAGATTTATAACAGTCAATCATGCACTCATGTCTTTAAGCAGCTGGTGAACTGGCCACAAGGAAAAGATGATGTTTTAAGACTTTCCTGTTTAATAATTAGATTAATAAATACCACCACTGCACAAAGTAAAGGAATAAATAAAATAAAATAAAATAAACTATTATTTGCAAAAATCTTTTTTTTATTCACAGCTTTTTTGATCTGTCAATAATATGTAAAAGTTATAGTCTCAATTCTTTAAACCACCTCAGCGTTTAAATACGTACTGAACATCATATCTTATTCTTCAAAGTTAACTTTTTTCGTTGTAGAAGTAACGTGTAGCAGGGGGTGTTATGTTTAGTCTAGCAGTCCACAGACCCTTCTCTAAATGGTGTAGTAAGTATGGAAGCCACAAGGTGAAGGTGTAACTTTTCTGCTCAAATGTGTAAAAAACCACGAGCCTGCATACAGGCTTTATGCTCGGTGTCGTCATAGTTTCAAAAACCTGCCTTATACAACAATTGATTCCAACCAAGTCATTTGAATGGACAAGAGGCACTAAGCGCTGAAATAGAGTACAGAGAGCGCTGTTGACTTTTGACAATAGGCCTACCGTACACGTTTCACTCCGCTTGGCAGGGGTATCTATTAATAACCATACATTCATGATCGAGCAATATCATTTCTAACCACACTAAGTAGCACAGTATGCAGGAAAAATATATATGAGTTACTTGGCAACAGTGTGGAACTATATGTGTATAAAAACAATGTGATTATCAGCTGTGATTATCTTCTGCACCGGCCTAAGGCCTAATGTACGAACGCATTCAGTATAACGCCACTCCCTATGCATGATCTTACTTAAGTGCTGATGAGAGACATTAACTGGTATTACATACTATCTCTCCTATTAACTGACATTGGCAGGGCACCCCTGAATATCTAACCCCCTTAGATGCTGCAGGGCATCAGACTGATTCAATCAAACACAGAGAGAGCATGTGTCCAGCGGCTGTGTTCTGTCCTCCCCTGCTCTGGCCTCAGTGGCTGTGGCCCATCTGCTTGGTGACCAGCGTGTGGTAGAAGCCCTTCTGGGCCAGCAGCTGCTGGTGTGTGCCCTGTTCCACCACCACGCCGTCCTGGAACACCACGATGCGGTCGGCGTTCTGGATGGTGGACAGGCGGTGGGCCACCACGATGCAGGTCCTGCCCTGGCTGGCCTGGTCCAGGGCCTCCTGGACCACCTGGGTGGGGGCAGGGCACCAGGACACAGTGAGGGGAGCTCATCTTTAGAAACGTTCGCAAAGGGCATCGTTGTCCCATAATTATTTAAATAGAGAAGTATATGTATATATATACTTTTCAATATATTTACTTCTCTATTACATAAATATACATACATAAAAAAATATATACTCACAATACATGTATATATGTAAATATATACATATGTATTTAAATACATATATACCTATATTTGTATATATAGTTTCATGCATATATACGTATGCATATACCCATTATTTTTGATGTTGTATATAAACTAGATATACATCTATATAAAGTGCATTTGTTGAACTTGTGACCTTTGACCGTCTTTGGTCCCAGTGGTGCCAGTACAGCGAGGTCACACGCCCGGCGCCACTCACCTTCTCGCTCTCTGTGTCGAGCGCCGACGTGGCCTCGTCCAGCAGCAGCACCTTGGGGTTGCGCAGGATGGCTCTGGCAATGGCGATGCGCTGCTTCTGCCCGCCCGACAGCTGGGTCCCCTTGTCCCCAGCCTGCGTGTCGTACTTCTGCTCCACACACAGCAAGGCACATGGTTGTGGACCGCAGACCATAAGGCCAGGTTGAGCACACGCAGGCAACAGAGGAAGGGTAGGAGTCATTTTGTACTGCTCAGGTTTGAATTATTCATCTGGCTGTTGGCGAACATGAGCACATCATCAGCTGACCTTTGTGTATTCTTTAAAGGACTTCTCTGCTTACCCCAGACACTGACTGTGGGTTATCAACGTTACCTGTGGCAGGCCGTACTGACTGTGGGTTATCAACGTTACCTGTGGCAGGCCGTACTGACTGAGTTATCAACGTTACCTGTGGCAGGCCGTACTGACTGTGTGTTATCAACGTTACCTGTGGCAGGCCGTACTGACTGAGTTATCAACGTTACCTGTGGCAGGCTGTCGATGAAGTTGTGAATGTTGGCTGCTTCGGCGGCGGCCTGTATCTCCTTCATGGTGACTGTGCGTGAGTTGTCTCCGTAAGCAATGTTCTCGGCCAGGCTGCAGTCAAACAGCACGGGCTCCTGGGACACGATGCCAATCTGGGCCCTCAGCCAATGGATGTTGAGCATCTTTACGTCCATGTTGTCCAGTATCTAAGAGCAAAAGTGGATATAGAACAGAGTTCTATCCCATCTAGTCACAACAAGGGGAGCAGAATAATCACAGCAGGGCTGGAAGTTTCCTGTGGAAGTCAAGATCATGTGATAACATTCTAAATCCAGTGATAATAAACATTCTGATGCCTTCACATCCACCACATAGCAGGGCAGAACAATAAGACACACACACACACACACATCACGTCACTGGTTGTCCATGCTTGCTATTTGAACTGCAGTGTTGGCTAATGGTACTTTTAAAAGAAAGTACTTATTCCATTACAAGATGAGGTAATAAAATAACAATAACGTAACATAAGAAGTAATGTGTTATGTTCAAGTGTTATCTCCTTTATTGTATGGTGACTTAGGCCTACTAGTGTCTAGTTTGGGTGGATTTTGCTGTACTTGTTTGATTGTTAGAATTAAATAATAAAACATAGTTAAGAGGAGACAGGAGAGAGAGAGAGAAAGTGAGTGAGTACTGGAGAGACAATACTAGAGAGAGAGTGGGAGGGAGAGAGAGAGAGTGCTGGAGGGACAGTACTAGAATGAGAGAGAGAGAGAGAGAGAGAGAGAGTGTACTGGAGAGACAGTACTAGATAGAGAGAGAGGGAGTATTGGAGAGACAGTACTAGATAGAGAGAGAGGGAGCATTGAAGAGACAGTACTAGATAGAGAGAGAGGGAGCATTGGAGAGACAGTACTAGATAGAGAGAGAGGGAGCATTGGAGAGACAGTACTAGATAGAGAGAGAGGGAACATTGGAGAGACAGTACTAGATAGAGAGAGAGGGAGTATTGGTACTAGAGAGCGAGTTCCTCTCACCACGGACCCCTCCAGTGGGTCGTAGAATCTCTCCAGCAGCTGGACAGTGGTGCTCTTCCCACAGCCGCTGCTGCCCACCAGGGCTAGAGTCTCCCCCTTGCACACCTCCAGGTTCAGCCCCAACAGGACGGGCAGGTCCGGCCTCGAGGGGTACGTGAACCGCACGTCCTGGAAGCGGACGTTGCCGTCAAACTTTTCCTGGACGCCCAGAGAGAGCGAGACAGAGAGAAAGAGAGAGAGAGAGAACGATTAGCATCTTGATTTATCCCCATGATGTTATCCCCATGCTGCCTGTTTGTGTGAGAGTTTGAGAGCGAGTGAGTGAGTGAGTGAGTGAGTGAGTGAGAGAGAGAGTGTGCGAGCGTGCGTGCGTGTGTGGCCGTGGTGCGTGTGTGCGTGCGTGCGTGCGTGTGTGGCCGTGGTGCGTGCTTCCGTGTGTGTGTGGTGTACCGGCTTCTCTCCCCCCTGCGACAGGTTGTTGATGGCCGGCTCTCGCTCGATCAGCATCATTAGGTGGGAGGCGGAGATCTTGGCTTTAGCGTAGTTGGGCGTGAAGGTGTTGGCCTCCCCGACAGCCATGGCCCCGTACAGCACCGCAGAGAACACCCTGGGAGGGAACATATAGGCAGAGGACGGCCTTTTACAGCTGTTCGAGCTAATGTTCAAGAGTCACACAGACAGAGACAGCAGAAAGGAGCAGAACCTCCCCCCCTCTCTCTGCTTCCTCCCTCCCTCCCCACTTTCTTCACTATTGAGAAGTGGAGCATCCAAGCACCTGTGGTGGAGCCATGATAACCATGTGTGCACTAATGTGATTGACAGGCAAGATGGTTTGTCCAAACCAGCGCATAGTCAACAGTCCTGTACGTTTATCGTACATGTCTCAGGTGTTCTTGTGTTCATGTTTTATTCACATTAGGTATAGTCTAGTTAGGTTTATTAGTAATTTAATTCAAACAACATGGCCGCCAGTGACATAAGGCTAACATGCTCACTTCCAGTTGTATGAGTGATCTCCTTGTAGATAAGGTTATGATTCCGCATGGTGAACAGTGGTCAAAACAATCACACACAAAAACATTGAAAAAAATTACAGAATACAAAAGTATAGAAATAGTAAATGAAAACACTTTGGACCCTGATACGACGTGGACTGCGTAGTTTCTTGTTTTGATAAAAAAAATGAAAATAATTGACCCGCCCAACTGAAGCCTCAACCGAATTACGGTTACCATTATCCCGGGGCGTAAGGGGCGTGTGACAACATGATCATGTGACCAAACATAACGGTCCATTACCATGAATAAATCTAACAATTTCTCTGGCTTTGAACATACAGAACACAGCTTTTAAAATCACATTTATTAAATTAAATATTAAATTAATATTAAATTAAATTAGATAGCTTTGCACAAATTATAAAATAAAAAAATACAAAAATAGAAAACATAAAACATTGTAAAGAACTCATTGTTTTGATGTCTGAAATGCATTCATCATTTTCCTTTGAGGAACATATTATTTACGGAACAGGTTTGGGTATTGAGAGCATTTACATCAACAATGCCTACAGATGGTCTGCGCAAATTGGGGTTTTGCACTCAGAGCCTTTCAGTTGCGGATCAAACCCCCTAAACACTAGACTACCCTACCGTCCAGGGTCACATCCACTCCTTTGTATGCCAAGAGATCTTCATAAACCAAACAGGTTACATAAGGTTATACTAATGTGTGTCCCTGCATGTCCATGTGCGCATATGTGAGTGTGTGTGCGTGTATGTGTGTGTGTGTGTGTGTGTGTGTGTGTGTTTCTGTGTGTCCCTGTGTGTCCATGTGAGCATGTGTGAGCGTGTGTGTGTCCACGTGAGTTGGTGTGAGCGTGTGGGTGTGTGTTTCCATGTGAGTAGGTGTGAGCGTGTGTGTGTCCTTGTTAGTGTGTGAGTGTGTGAGGCAGGGGCCTTTCACCTAGAGATAAGGGCAAACACTGTCACGCTAGGCTGCCCAAAGTTATCCACGTTACTGATTACATTCTGGATGTGTTCACGGTTATATGACCAATAAAATAAAAAATGTCGCAGTCCAAAGGTCTCTAAACCTTGTGTATCTACTGTATGTTTACATTATATTGTGCTTTGACACTCAAAGATGTCTCTTGTTTTATGCTTTATCACATGATTGAAGCAGCGATGACACCTGCGTGAGAACTCTCCATCAAAGAGGATGACTACAATCCTGCCAATCTGTCTTTGTTTCATCACCCCTTGGGTGTTCTATCTCTGTTGAACTTGACTCGACTTTGTTTATACTGTTATACAACTTAAAAAATATGAATAAACTTTAGCTTTTTGATAACTTTAAATTGTATTTGTATTCATTCATTCATGTATAGATTTGGTATCACTAAAATAGGGTTATATGAATATAGGGGCCTGACCCTTTACACAGTTTGGAGGAGGCTGATGATCATTCCCAACACACCGCTATAAACTTTCCACCTTGCTTGTGATCTTGAGTCAAGCTGTGTTGTGGTGGGATTGCCTGAGCACATGTTGTACGGTTCACTATCACGGTCATTAGACGGGAGATTGTTTGGTTGGGGAGAGGATGGGGGAGAGATCAGTGAGGGCAGATATTTCATGAATTATTCAAATGTAAAGGAGCCAGCCTGCTAACTCACAAAGCACCAATCTACTCCCCAAGCTAAATTAAAAGATGCTTGCCGATGAAGTTCTTGTTACTCACAGTAGTACGCTTTCGAAATCCATCCTGCCGGCCTCGATTAGCCAGGCCCCAAAGCGGAAGCAGCCAGCGTAGGCAAAGTAGATCATGGCTTGTGAGAAGGAAAAGGTGAAGCCATAAATGTGAGCCTTCTTCTTGGAGTTGCTATGGAGAGACGTTTATGTTAGCATCTGTGCAAATGCGTCCAGATCAGTGATGGATCCTGAGGTAATCATACCTACTTGTAAGGGACCAGCAGGTTCTCCTGGTATAAGGACTCAAACTTGGGTTCTCTGGTGAGGGACGCCACGGTACGAATGTTCTCAATGACCTCTGTAGCGATCTAGCAGATACAATTATTTTGTAATTTTATTGTTATGGGACACAATTTCCATGTGTTTTGTATGTTTGTGTAAGGCTCTTGAGGACAGCCAGAGCCCAGACCTTGCCAGCCTTCTCCAACTCCTTCTTGTCTTCAGTGGCGTGTCCACCCAGCATCCTGAGCTGCACCGCCCCGGCCAGTGCCATGATGGGGACTATGGACAGGAGCAGCAGGGTCATCTCCCAGCCGTACACGAAGGAGATGATCAGGCTGGTGCCCAGGTTAGCCACGTTCTGGACCAGCGTGGCCATCCGTACCCCGGTGGCCTGAAGGGACACGCAGAAGAGGAGGCATGTTACGTTAACTCCAAAGAGAAGTAGATGGCCTGCTGGTTTAGGTGTGTGTGTGTGAGAGAGAGTGAGAGAGCGAGAGCGCGCGTGTGTGTGTGTGTGTGTGTGTGTGTGTGTGTGTGTGTGTGGGGGGGTGTGTGTGGGTGTATTTGTAAGTGTAGGTGTTTGATCATACTTCGGCAGATAGGACTTACTCCTTGTACTTGGGCTGCGTCTGTGGCTAATCTGGTCGTCAGGGAGCCCACACTGTTCTTTGGGTCATCGTACCAACCAAGGTCCTACAAAAGTGTAAATTATTGAATATTATTGTCATAATCATGGTCAGATAGAAGGTAAGGTATTCCCATGAGTAATAAGGGATAAGAAACTAATAAGATACAAAAATACAACAATAATGGTTCATTATTATCACAACAACAGTTTAAAGCATTACACTTTACAGTGGCTTCAAAGGTGCACATCGGAGTCACCTGTCTCATCATGGCTGTGAAGGCCCTGAGTCTCAGCTTCATGGTCAAAATTTCACCTGCCTTTCCAAAGCAATAACCCTGGGGGCAAAGTTCACAGATACATAACAAAGCTCGTTAAAGTGTTTAATCTGGGGTGTTCTCTATGACATCACCTCACTGGAATTGTGTGCATGTGTGTGTGATTGCATGTGCGTGTGTGTGTTGAACTCTGGGTTCAGATACAGAGATAACAAACAGATAAGACTGTTGCGAGGGTGATGGCTGTGTGCCAGACAGGTTACCTGTAGGAACAAAGTGACGAAGCTCACGCCACCGATCACTGCGAACAAGATGGAGAATAAGGCCGACTTCTCCCTGACCACGTCCTTGTCGCTCTCTGAGAACACCTGAAGAATCACAAAGAGCTGTTCAGGTTGTGCTCGGTGCCGTGTGCGGTAAACAGAGAGCCATGGATGAGAGAGTGAACGCACAGCAACAATCTTGGAGAAGAGGATGGCGAACAGGGGCTGGACGGCCCCGTTGATGGTGGCACAGATCAGGCCCACCAGGATGTAGGGCCACTCGGGGAGGTTGAGCCGCAGCACTTTGAGGAAGGACACAGGGGGGGCGTCCTCCTCCTCCTGACAGACACACAGGAGGGGGCTTGAGGAGATGAAAGAGTCCTAATAGGGAACTAAAAGCCTGCCCGCAGAGGTCAACTGAACTGAATAAGTCAGTGAGCAAGTGAGCGTTTCATTGAGGCAAAATAAACAATGTGCAATTCCTTTTTGTTCTTCTCTGTGTTCCTGCCATTCCTCTTACCTCCTCGGTCTTCTCCTTCTTCTTCTGGTTCTTCTCCCCCACTTCCTTCTCTCCCTCTGAGCCGATGAAGGAGGTGGCCTTGGTGGACTTCCTCTGATACAAGGAGGACTCTGAGAAGGACATGATGGAGGGGCTCTTGTGGTCCATGGTTTGCACCTCCTCCTCCTTCTCACCGCCCTCCTCAGCAGCCTTGAAGGTCTGAGGATCGCACGCATAGGCTGACCATTCCCTCATGGCGGAAAACTCTGCTTTTTTTTTTTCCACCCAAATTCATGTGTGTGTGTGTGTGTGTGTGTGTGTGTGTGTGTGTGTGTGTGTGTGTGTGTGTGTGTGTGTGTGTGTGTG
>JAOPUA010000009.1:2056338-2070021 GCA_027122455.1 Trisopterus luscus | reverse complement strand
CACACACACACACACACACACACACACACACACACACACGCAATGGCTCTAAACTAATTAAATATG
Source organism: Trisopterus luscus (assembly GCA_027122455.1). Classification (NCBI taxonomy): domain Eukaryota; kingdom Metazoa; phylum Chordata; class Actinopteri; order Gadiformes; family Gadidae; genus Trisopterus; species Trisopterus luscus. The sequence continues at coordinate 2,069,955 of JAOPUA010000009.1, read as the reverse complement.
GTATTAGACATTCACTATTCACATTTTATGTATATACATTTTAACGGAGAATTTATTTGTAAAATCAAAAAATTAAAAGTAGTTGACTGAAATAAAAATATATCTATTAAAGACGTGTTTCATTAAAAGCCCACATTGTTAGTTAGTGGGCTGTTGTAGTATTGGCCTACATTATTGTACAGCTGTCAGTTTACAGTTTACACCTCATTGTAAAATATGTCACAAACTGTCCAACCGTTGATTTGGTCAGACAATTTCGGCACACTACTGTGAAGCGCATTAGAAATTAAATCACTGTTATTCTCAAACGATTTATTTACCTACTGATCGATATCTTGAGTGTCATACGCAGTGGCGTCATATCACTCAACAGTGGTTCCGCCTCAGCCTATCAGAAGAACCGGACAGGCCGCGGAACAGGCGAACCCATATTATGTCTATGGGCGAACCTACCTCTGAACACAAACCACTCCCATTCAAACCATCCTGTCATTGTTTTTTTTGGTAGGAGAGCGAACGTCATTCGTGTTGACTAAAGATCATCGTCAGAACCGGGCACGTCGACTCGGTCCGGTTCTAATGCAGTGAACGGCGGACCAGCCACTGCGTTATCGGCCAACATTGATTCTGAGTGGGACAACGGAGCAGAACCGGGGATGGCATCGCTCAGCCTGGGGCTGCATCTCGCCCGCAAACGGGGATCTGTCCGGAGCGGAGCGGTGGAGAGAAGGAATCTTCTTACTGTATGCAGGTGAGCATCAATTATAAATACGTTGACGATCGGTGATTGGTCAAGTCTTGTGAGAATAAGCCTTATGATAGCTGATGGGGATTCATATCCAACTTGCGAGGGCATCATTTTGATGACATCAGCCACTTATCTCCCCACGCAGATATCTTTCTCTGACGTAAGCAGAATAGGTTCTAAGGTTTTAATGTTAATAAACAAAAAACACCAGAAGGGATATAAATGCTCTATGATATACACGTTACATTACATCGCGTTTAATGCACCTGTATATCCAATCCAAATACGGCTTCGTTATAGAATGTCTATGGGTTGGATTAGAGCAGTGAGCTTGCTTTTGAAGAGCATCACAATATACTCAACCTTGTCCATTTACTCTTGATTTCTGCACATTGACGAAACCCCTATTAAGTCAGTGCACATGACTCTATGGTGGGCTGCACTTATAAGTAGATAAATGGCTTAATCCCAAATAGTAAATGAAAGCATCTTGCCTATACTGGAGACGAGATGCTATCGATTCTTGGCCCTCGCTGGTGAAATGAAATTGATTAGTGTTTTATATTTAGGATCATTGCTGCTGTTGTTGTTGTGCGACACATACTGCTTTGTGACAAGCTATGCCGGTTATGTTCTCATACCCAGGTTTTCTGTGAAGACCTTGCTTGATCGCTCTTGTTTCGAGACGATAGACGATTCGTCTCCAGAGTTTATCAATTTTGTTTCCATCCTGGAGCACATTTTCAGTCACAGGCTCAAAGGTAACATACAGACCACTCCAGTACCCGTCTTTCATCCTTATTTATCCCAACGGATGCAAATAACTGCATCTAATTATAATTTCACACCTAGACATGCGCTACACAGGTGCAATACAAACAGGAGATATGAAGTCTAAATGTGTGATTAATACTGTGTCTCTCTCTCTCTTTTACTCTCTTTTTCAGGCCAGATTACATGGTTTGGCTATGAGAGCACCCGAACCTTCTGGGATTATGTTAAAGTGGCCTGCAGTAAGGTCCCACACAGCTGCATACGTAGCATTGAAAGCATGGAGAATGTGCAGTCATCTCGGGCAAAGGTAAACATCACGACTAAAGATTCCACAGAATGACCTCAATGAATATGTCGGTGTGAACCTTGTGGTCATGAAATGTACTGTTCATAAAAGTTTGCCTAATGCAAATGCCACAAGAGGGTCTGGGTTGTCCATCTGTGGGGGGTTCAGGGTAGTAGAGGGTCTTGGTGGTCTCTCTGGGGGGTCAGGGTAGTAGAGGGTCTGGGTCGTCCATCTGTGGGGGGTCAGGGTAGAACAGGGTCTAGAGATGCTGTTACTGATTAATACTAATTGGTCATATCCATTAAGATATCATTCATGATGGTGAATCCTAATGAACTCTCTCTTTCTTTCTCTCACATGCGTGCAGGGTAGAGCCTGGATCAGGGTGGTTCTAATGGAGAAAAGATTTTCAGAGTACATCTCCTCTGCCTTGCGGGAGTTTAAAACATCCAGGTCTGGTCTTTCTTTGTTCACATGCAAGTGCCAGCTTAATGGTCAATGATTTAAGTTTTCAATTGCATGCAAATTGTAAACAAAAAGGTATTCTAAAGAAATACCAATATTAGCATTAAGCCAGTAACAACAAAGACTTCACAGTTTAAACTTCCTCATACCCCTATGTCCCATCTTACCATTGGACAGGCACATTGTTGGTTATGTGAGTGCTTCATCTGGGTCTACACATGTTGGTTCCAGGAGGTTCTATGAGGAAGGAGCGATCATGCTTGGAGAGGAGGCTAGCCTGTTGGCTGACACACTGATAGGCCTCAACACCATAGACTTCAGGTACAGGTCTTGTTGTCGTTCTGCCCACTGGTGTAATTCACTCCCTTTTGCTGCTTTGTCACAAAGGCCTCTCTGCGTTACATGTCTATATCTGTTTTATCCTGACTGTAAGATTTTTGTGTTTGTTCAAACAAACCTTGTTTTGTGAACGGACAAAGCAGAGATTGAAAACTAAGATAGACAATAGAATGTCCTTCACTATTGCAATAAATGTGATTAATTTGCTGATGCAATCTTACATTGAACAGGGGGTTATTGCATACAAAGAAAAGTGACAGTGTCCTTTTTAATATCCTTCCATTTGAATATGTCCTTTCTCTTCAGCTTTTGTCTGAAAGGAGAGGGGCTAGATGGAGCGTACCCCTCTGTCATCGACTACACGCCCTACCTGAAGTTCACCCTGAAGTACACACAAGCCTTTCAAATCTCACTGCCAACATACTCCTAAAACTGAATTACAAGCCAGTGTCCTAACATGGTTCTCTGCTGTGTGTGTGCATCCATCAGTGCAGACAGTATCAGTAGTGATGAGGACGAGATGAGGACTGTTGGGAGCAGTGGCAGTGAGAGCAGCACTCCGGAAAAAATGGCCACAGCAGCTGACATCTTTACTGAGCAGAGCAGCCTGGTTAGCAAATGCAAACGGCTCGAACAAAAGTACCGCATGGTGTTAGAACAAAAGGTAGGTTTTGTGTGTGTGTGTGTGTGTGTGTGTGTGTGTGTGTGTGCGCACATGTGCGCGCATCAGGTCAGATGCAATTATGTGCATAGAATGAATGCCACATAACATTTACTTTGAATGATGTCAAGAGTTAAATAATTTCTGTTTTCAAAAAGTTAAATATCGGGATGATCTTTGAAGGATTAATGCAGGTCCAACAAGCAGTGCATATACGTTGCCAAAATCTGCTTTCTCAAGAAGCATTTGTGCTCAAGGTGGAGGGATGTTAAATGTCCGTCTGTGTGTGTCCATCTTATCTCAACTCAGAGTTACCTGGAAGACCTGGTCCGCCTGCGTGAAGTCCAACTGTCGAAGTCGATATCAAACAACACAGCTCTTGAACAGCAGCTGGCAGACACACACTTATCTCACAGCATGGAGAAGGAACAGCTTGAATATATCATACTGGAGCTACAGAACCAACTGTAAGTGTGCTGTTTCCTGTGTGTGCATGCATTTGTGTGTGCGCGTGTGCATGTGTGTTGGAACGTGCTTTGACAACTGAGGCCCTGTGACATCACTGATGGCTGGGTGGAGATGGTATGACAGCAGGTCTGACTGTGGAGTTGACATTCAGAGTACAGCTGGAGGCCTTGAGGTGCATGTGCGTCTGTGGCCTGCTTATGGACGAACACGCAAAATATGTGGAAATAAAAAAAAAATTCTTTAATTTTTCATAAATCATTATTGATAACAGATCATTCTCTTCGTGTCTATGCCTGTGTTGGAACATGCAAAAAGCCTTTTCCCTAAATTACAGATTGTGAATAAATAAAATGTGCCTAATATTAATCAGTCAGAAAATCAGAGTGGCTTGGCGGTGTCATCCCCTCTCCTCTTCCACCCACTCCTCTGTCTCTCCTCTCTCCTGTTCACAAAGGGCAACATCCATACAATCCAATGTATAATCAAATCACTGTAAAAGCAGTCAGTCCCTTACGTCCACAGGACCATCCTGAAGAACAACGACCTCCGCTCCAGACAGGAGCTGACCGCCCACCTGACTAATCAGTGGCCCTCTCCTGGTACCTTAGATGCCAGTGCGGTTGCCTTGGATACCCTCCTCTTCAGGAAAAGCACAGAGCCATGGGAGGAGTAGGTGAACCAGGTCCTATCATGCTGTCTCACTAGATCCAAGTCTCGCTGTTCCTTATTATTCACCTCCCCCCTCCCCTCTGTTCTCTCATTGCAGAAAGAGCTTCCAGAGCCTGGAGCAGCTGTCTGTCGATATGAGTCTATCCCAGACGTCTCTAGACCCTGCGCACACCCCTGGCGTGGAGGCCAGGCCCGCCGGGGAGCACTGGCCACGTCATGGTGCGCAGGGCTCCGGCAGCACGTTGCTCATGGCTAATGGAGCCTGTGTCCCTGCGATGATGACCGCTAACCCTTTGTGTTCCCTGTCACGCAGCTAAGGAGGAGACACCCTCTCTGCGAGGCCTGTGTGGTTCCTTGACCTCAGTAGCCAGCTATAAGTCTCTGGCCAGCCTGAAATCCAGCGAATGTTTGGCCAGTCCTACCACAGAGACAAGCAGCCCGGGCCTGACCCCCTCCTAGGAGATGGACACGTGGAGAGCAGTCAGGGCTTCCTTCAGACAATCTTCAAACACAATGGTTCCACTAACCGTAGAGGTATTATTTGTGTTGGATTCTGTGACAGGTAGGACTCAAGGGGTGTTAAACCATGTGAAAAGATTATGGTGCGCAAGAATCTGCCTTTGCATGTAGAGTTTGTAATAAAATAGTGTTGAGACGATCTCTATCCACATGTCCTGTGTTGCATACAGCTGTAAGACACCTTGTGGGAAGCTTTATTTGACGTGGTTAATTGGTGTTGTCATCTGTGGTTCATCACATTGTCTCCTCACGCCTATCTCTGAAAGATTAACATTGAAGTTGATCCAAAGTTAGCACAGCAACTTTATACTACTGTCGAGATATTTAAGGATAAAATAATTAAACAAAAAAGGTGTTGAGGTTGGGAAATATTACAAAATTGTTCCCATATCAGATGTTGTACTACAAAGTCCCCTCTGTTTGGCCACTTTTACACTGTTCCTTTTATCTGTGCTCCTCGTTTGAATTCAATGTTGACTGTATCAGCATTTAATCAGCCATTTAACGAATGATCTACCTACTGAAGTATTCAACTGTTTGGTTCTCAGGTAAATATCACAAGCCCTGATTTTCCAAGTTATAATTTGGGGAGGTGATTGAACTGTATTATCTTTAATTCTGAAGTTGACAAATTTTTGACAACTTTGCTTTATTTTTAAATATCATGTCATTTTTTGTATTATTTGTATTTTATGTATTTATTTAAAAAATTGTCCTGAAGGAATAACATAAATAAAGTGCCAACACATACCAAGATTTGCTAGGAAAGGGTTGATGACCAGTTGTGTACAGACGTACGTAGAGTGAACTTTAAAGGGTGACCACCAGGTGTTTTGGCTGTTTTGAAAATCTGCCTTTTCTGACATCATAATTGGGCAGGTCCACCTAGATGTGGGGCGGCATTAGCTCAGGAGGTAGAGCGGGTTGACTGGTAACCGTAAGGTTGCTGGTTCGATCCCCAGCTCCTCCTAGCTGAGGGTCGTGGTGTCCCTGAGCGAGACGCCTCACCCAAATTCCTGACCAGCTGGCTGTCGCCCTGCGTGGTTGACTCCGCTGTCGGTGTGTGAATGTGTGCATGAATGGGTGAATGTCAGTCAAACACTGTAAAGCGCTTTGGATAAAAGCACTATATATTAAGATGTATGCTGGAAAGATCAATCTACCTGCCTACCCAGAGGACTGTAGGAAACGTTGCTCCGTCATACATCTAGGTGTACACGCCAACTTGTGTCATGTCAGAAGAGGCAGATTTTCAAAACAGCTTGTAATGGCTAGACACACTTACACCTGGTGGCATAATGTCACCTTTAACCTTTCTACCTTTTGCCTTTAACTAATCACAGCGGCCATTTGCACCTAGATTGAATGTGCTTTTTTTTTTCTGTCTGTTTAAAATAAAATGATATGAACCAACCAAGTCCTATGATATTGATTCTTGACTACTATTTTATCATTATAAATATGTTTAGCCCATTCTGGGATAAACACGTTTATGTTCTGTTACGTTCAATTACTTATTAAAATTATGCTTTGCTTATTTATTATGTGTAAACAATAGGAAATGTAAACATCTTGAGTAAAGAAAACATTCATAATTTATATCATCATTTATTTAACTGACGCTTAATCAGATTTGGAAAATACAATGCCAGACTCAAAGAGGTGTGTTAATTTTTTCCTCATGCACTGTGTGGTCCAGTGGTGACTTCATAACGTCCGCCCCCTCCACTCCCCAATATATTAAAGGAAATGGGGCATGGACAAAAATTCTCCAGGGAAATGGGATGCACTAGTCTGCATCAAGTAGTCAACATTAATCACAGCTTGCATCGTACCCGACCGAAGGACTCTGAACAGGTATTGCAGCATCAATGCATAAAACATGCATTGATCATCAAAACATGATATTTATACCTCATTCATTAACATAATCAATCTAAATATATGCAATATAATTTTTTTGCCACTCGCTTGCAAAGGACCAGCTCAGGGTACATGGACTCACATGGGCTTCGCATCAGTCAAGCAAATGCACTGAGGAGGGGGCACAAATCAGCTGTTGCCAGGTTGAAGCCGAACCAGTCTGGACTCCTGGTTCTGCTTGTGGAAGAAGGCCTTCCCAAACTCATAGGTGCTGATCATAATGGCACAGGCTGGAGCCACCTTGATGAGTCTGGGTAGGAAGCCTGTTGACGAGGGGGAGAGTAAGGTGGGTGAGCATATCATCTGTGTGTGGAGTCACATGGCTGAAGCTTCGTATCAGTACCGACCTGCGAACAGTCCACGAGGGCCGCTCTCTGCCACGATCCTGCTCATCGTGCTCCATGTGGAGGTGGAGCTCTTACCCGATGCCACTGACAAGGAAGAGACGCTGCTGGTTAGCAAAACACATGGTTCATTTGAGAGGGACTTTCTAAAAAGAGAAAAAAAAACAGAAGCCTAATTGTGGAATTACAATTCAGTGCATGTAACTCTCCAAGTTCCACCTGCCGTCGAGTCTTGACCACGTCAAATGGTAAAGTAGCTATAGAGGCTATCTGAAAGAGCACACACAAATTATTTAATTATTACTTGACTTCATCATGTTAAATTCTGAGTGGGTGGTTAAAGTTCAAACTCAAGTGACTCACAGCACCAGATGCAGCCCCGGAGAGGAAGGTGATGGCAAATGTGGGTTCTGTGGTGTTGTTCTGCTCGCACATCCAGGTTTTCCCCTTCTCGTAGTTGTACCAGTACATGGCGGAGAAGGGCACGTCCCGAAGCAGCGTGGGGCCCAAGCCCCTCCACAGAGACAGCCACCCGGCGCTCTCCACCGCTGACCGGATGCAGGCACCCAGCTCCCTGTAGGACTGCTTCTGAGACTGGAGCTTGGTGCGGATCAGCTCTAGGGGGCTGATGACCGTCACTGAGCCCACTGTAACAGACAGGATTACTGGTTAGGCCCAACGGCTATGGGTTCATACCCCAATGTCTACCTTGAGCCATGTGCCTAGCCCCTCCAGGCTCCTACATGCATCTGAATGGAGGACCTGGTGTTCACTCTGTTGGGGGGCATTTTGGAATGCCATCCCTGACCTTCTGACGGTAACACAGAAGCCGGATCGCGTTAAGACGGGCGGAAACCTTTTACATAGAGGCTGAGCCATGCCCACCTCATGCATCACATCTGGACCATAGGAAGGGTTAACAATGCGTGGGAGTAAACAGCGGTCAATTTGAAAAGTTTGGATTTTGATCTGAATCTCTAGATCTGAAAAGGTTCCTGCCAGGCTTTATCTTATTGAAGTTCTTTAAAAAAAAAATTCTTAATTCTAACCTGTTTATCTTTGCTCCATAGAAACCTGCTCACCTCTAGCGATAGCTCCAGCAAAGAGAGGAGCTATGTCCTTGTGGCCCCCCATCCTCGCCTTCAGGGCCCCACACAGCTGGTCATAACATGTGAAGTAGATCACAGTCGCCGGGATGGCCATCACGCTGCATCGTGCACAACAGACAAATTCAAGTCAACTCATGGTACTCACCCATCCTAGCAACCCTATCCATGTGTTCTGTTGTTGTGTGCGTCGGTGGAGTTCAGACTCACAGGGTTGGAGGGAGACCGCTCCAGAGGGACGTGATTCCTTCATGTCGTACAATTTTAACAAGGGCATCCTGCAGAGACGATATATATATATGTATAAAGAAAAGCATAGGATAGAGGTCCTAGGCATGATACGATATGAAACATAGGAAACAATGAGAAATACACTAAAGGAGAATATAACCCCCGGCCTCGATTAGTGCTTGCAGGTTTTGTCATTCAGGGGCAGGGCTGGGGGCTCCCCTGTAAATGCCCTGCAAATCAGGACAGGTTTGTCTCTTCAGTGCATGCAGCAGCAGGTTACCGGGTAACCATATCAGCCAATCAGAGATGAACCATGCAATAGCATGTGCAAAACCTAAAGAGGGAGTCCTCTACAATGCAAAACAATGTACCCCGGCAGGGTAGTTAACATCAGGGAGATGAACCCCTATTTGAATGAGGATAATTTACCAGTGTACCGCTGAAATGACCAGGAGCCTTGTACCAGACTTTCGAGTTGCCGTTTTCACACAGACATAAGTGGTCCATGAGTCCATTGCAGTAGACAAAACATCTGCCTGGAAAAGGTTGACAAGTCATTGAATAATCACATATACGTTACATCTACATTTACATTTAGCAGACACTTTTATCCAAAGCAAAAGAATAAGCACATTTGTTAGAAGAAATTCCCAATAATGCCATGGTCTACTATAAACATATTCATGTAATCAGGTCATATTGTAAAACATCGATTTTTCCTAATACCTTTGAGAAATGGATTGTGTTGTGCTTGAAGTCTGATCTTCACAACATCCAAAGGCGTTACTGAAAAACAAAACCTGGATTAGCGCCTCCTTATATATATATATATATACATATATACATACGTATATATAAATATATATACATATTAGAGCCGTCAAGATTAGCGCGTCAATACCGCAATCTTATTTTATGGCGATTAATAAAAACTGACGCATTAACGCACGTTCTCTTTAATTTAGCTTGAGGGTCGGTCTCCAATGTATAAGAGTAACTACTATAATATAATACTATAATATAAGAGTGATGGAGGTGAACCAACTCACCGATGAGTGAGGTGAGGATCGCTCCTGAACAAGATGACACCATCTGCTGAACTGGAGTGATCCCAGCCGGGGTCATTGCATGGATTTTACTGGTCATCATAACGTCTTGGATAGCGAACCATTTAGTACCCTATCGTCACGAAATATAACTTATTTGAAAAAAGTTCATGTGATGTGACACTATTGATGCATAACTGTTATGGTGCGCAGTTCTTCAGTATCCGCATGACAGTACCGAGAATACGCCTAGATATGTATATCAGTGTTGGCAAACATGAACAATACCATAAAGGAATGGTCAAACATACAAGCTTGTATACAAGCATACAGAACTTAAGTATAAGTATACAACCTCGAGTTGCTGGATAAATCGCCTTACGTTTATTATTCAATTTGAAATGGCTAGTGGCACTTTCTTTACTATGTTTCTTCTACTCATATATAATTGGATTATATGTATGGCAACAACATATATTGACAAACATTTATCAGGCAAATAAATAATTGTATGATAGCGGAAAGCCACGTAACTGTCTTTGCATTAATTTGTTTTGGTTGGAAACATCCGATCTCAATCCAAAATACAGCCGACCTAGGGTGGCCAGATCTGTTACTTTATCCGCGAAATCAGCTACTTACTTTGATATAGTTGGCTAGCGTTTTACCCTAGTGACAATCTATGGTCGTTAATGTGACTCAATATTCAGAAATGAAACTTTATTATTCACTAATTGAATTGTGATAACAAAAACAACGATTTAGGTACATCATATACACCTTCCACGATTTTGCTTGAGATGTATGAAGCTTTCAAACCAACCTGGCAACCAAATGTTGTGTGATTCGAAGCGGGAAACGGAAGTTTTCATTTCGTAGATCTCCTGCAGAGGAGTTTGAAACCGTCGGATGGACTCATTCAAAGTGCTAACAGTATTTATAACATTGGTCGTCGCGGTTGTTGTAACCATGGTTATTCCTTTCTCTCCCCAGTCATTTTTATTTTAATGCTGGCTCTAAATCCGTTTTTATTAGGCTCACGGTACATACTACCGAGACTTTAACAGAGACCTTTACTTAACAGAGACCTTGACATATACGTTTACAGAGACCTACAGAGACAGTTACAGAGAATACATGAGACACGAACTGACAACCCCCAGGATTCATGTGAACCTTTTGACCGCCGAGGTCTCAGCTGTTACCTGACATATCGCATCTCGGTAGGACGGAGGCGATGCTCATCCAGATGATATTCACCTCCATTTTAAAAGGTCAGGCTCCTCCGTCTTAAATGCCATTCTGTGATTAATTGTAATAATAATCTGTGATTAATTGTATTAAAGTTACATGGATTCATTCTCATATTCACGCTGATATTTTGTCCGTATCGTGTTTGTGTGATGTACTTTGTGGCAGGTAGCACTGAGCCATGCAGGGCCAACAGCGTGTCTGTGTCAAACCGTTGTCTGGGAGAGTGTTTTATCTGGACCTGCCGTCCAGCAGGAAAGCCCAGGCCCTGGAGAACGACATCACGTTGCTTGGAGGGGTGAGACATTGTTTGCAAGATTTTTCTTTAGAATATGTCTTACTCTTAATGCTAAACGTTTCCTTCTGGAAGGAGTTTGTTTATTCTAAACAAATTATTACTTATGCTTAACGTTGTTGTACTGATGCTGGGTAATACGTATGTACTGCAGGTCAAATTGTATAACATGTTGTAATTTTACTCAGACTGTGGAGAAGTTCTTCAGTAAGGAAATAAGGTACCTGGTGTCCAACAAGAGGGAAGCCAAGTATGTGGAGCGCCTTAGACATGAGCTCGCTGTCCCCAGCCCCGACTCTGGACCGAGTTCCCCTTTCCCCCATCAGACAGTCCACCAGCCTGCCGGAGGCCAGAAGGATCGTCTAAAATGTGGATCTCAGGGTCAAGTGGATTCTGTGAGTTTGCATTGTTACGTCAACCCAGGTTTTTAATTGTGACACATACATTGCAAGTGTTCAACTTAAGGTTGTATCACACTCTAAGCTTGTGGTTTGAAGCTTTAAATACAATTGATTGTTTTTGCAGGTGGCTAAAAGTCGGGGGAAATCTCTGGTGGAGAGAGTGGTTAAAGAGCAGGTGGGTCTTCTGATGCACTATGCATTACTTCGAGCAACAGGCAGGCTTACTATTATAGGATCAAATAGCTCAGCAAGCTTCCACGTGATGCATAATCATTTATGTCGCTGATATGTTATTGCAACACAAAAACTGAAAGCGAGAATTAAATTAACAGTAGTATTGGAGTTAAATGTATAATGATTTGTAATACTGTATTGCTGCTATATTAAACAGTAGTACATGTTATGTCAGTTATCTGCAAAGCTCACCCATAAATATTCGCAAATTGTTACTTATATGTGCAACGAAAATCAGCTGTCTGATTCGGCCGATGGGTTGACTAAGTATTTGTTGTTCACAGGAGAGGATACAAATGGATAAGACCCTATCAGATGCTCTGGAGTGGGGAGTGAAGGTCCTTTACATTGATGGTTAGCTGCATTCAAAATGTTAAACTTCTAGTATACAGGCTGAAAACGGTTCTGACTTGTGGTTTTTGAAGATTCATGTTTTGATGTTCTGATTTCAGATGTAATCACGTATGTGGCAAAGAGGAAGAAACAGATTGTTCCCAGCCAACCTGTTACTAGTACTGTCAAAAAAAGGGTATGTAGTTGACAGCTAAAACATTGTAGCAAGTAATGCAGCACTAAATTTGTTTAAAGTTTTAAAACATTTTTCTGAAATCCTTTTTTATTAAGTGTTTAATTTGTTTTGTAGACTAAACCTGAATCCAAACCTAGACCAGGCTTTCCAAAATTCCAAGGTGAACATTTCAATATCTGCTGTTGCTGTGCAATTATTCGGTTTGCGTTCCTGCACATTCTTACTATGGAAATTATGTATGACTTTGTTAATTTATAATTCCTGAACTCTATTTCCAGCCAAACGCATCAGTGCACCCTTCATAAAGGTTGAGGACACAAGCAGGTGAGAGAATGGGTTCAAATAAAGAAATAGTAAATCAATTCAAGTCAAACATAAGCTAGAGTGATGAGACTGAAATATGTTTTGAAAGCATATTTTTCCATCTGCAGACACTATCGGCCAATCTATGCTGCCATGTCTAAAATGCCTGAGATCAACATGGCGACCGCTCCTCCTTGCACTCCATTCTGTGTTGACAAAAAGGATAAACATAAAAATGGACACAGGTATGCCTAGCCCGTCTCCTAAATCACTAACTATTAAAATAGTTAATGCCAATGACTCACAATAACAATGATTTACTTTGTTTCAACTACCTTAATGTTGTTGTAATGAAGAACTCCGTTGAGTCCACATAAGTATACAGTGCTGTGTGGTTTCCTTGCTGCAGTGAGGAGTGGGGTCATGGCAGAGCCAAGAAGACTCGAGCTAAGAAGCAGGTGGGCTTCTGTGAGTGCTGCATGCTCCAGTACGACAACCTCGTCAAGGTGAGTTCAGATATGACGTCCTCCTGACAGGCAGTCCCATTGTGTGTGTCAGTTTTGTTGTGTCTAGCACACTTGCAGTCTGCAGTAAGTTGAAGCTGAAACTATCGCTCTACCCATTGATCCGCGGCCAGTCATTATTGACCATATCAGTGATCAGCGGATCAACCTAAAATTTGCAGATTGCAGTTCAGTTCAGTTGCTGTTCACGTGACTCAAATGAAAGTATCACATGATCATAAGAACCGTCATTACACTCAGTACGTGTACATGACACTCAAGAAAGTTGAATTATTGGCTTAGCTCGACTATGATTGACTCGACTAAGATGCATGTTTACACCTTAGTCGAGCTAAAGTCGAATTGAATTGGGTTACTCATAGTCTAATTAAGATACCTAGATAACTCGATTCGTAGTCGAGCTAAGCGCGCATATCTGGAATGGGATAGGGTTATGCGTTGAATTGCGTTCTGCGCATGATCGAAATCTTATCACGGGGTCGTCAGAAGTAGAAGGAGACG
>JAOPUA010000009.1:2010143-2025940 GCA_027122455.1 Trisopterus luscus | reverse complement strand
TCGATCCCCAGCTCCTCCTAGCTGAGTGTCGTGGTGTCCCTGAGCAAGACGCCTCACCCTAATTGCTCCTGACCAGCCGGCTGACGCCCTGCGTGGTTGACTCCGCTGTCAGTGTGTGAATGTGTGCGTGAATGTCAGCCAACACTGTAAAGCGCTTTGGATAAAAGCGCTATATAAATGAGCACCATTTACATTAGACGTTTTTACACTGCCAAATATGCCCATCTTATGTGCGCCTTTTTCGCGGCACGGTCCGCGTTTACACTGTCCGAGGTAAATCGCCTGCTTGAGCTAGCACCCCAATGGGCCTGGGCTGAAGTCATTGATTAAATTGGAGCAGATGCTATGCGGGGCATCATTCTCTAATCATGGTTGTGTACCTTGGGGAAGCAAACGTGTGTATAAGTGCGTGGTCAGCCACCAGAGGCATGTGTAGCTTGGTTTGTTTGATGGGCCAATCCTGGCTCAGTGACAGAGCAGGGACATCCTGGCTGCCTCAGCGCCCGCTGGGGCCGTCAGAGTGACTCTACTGAGATGCTAAGGCCTGATAGTCCATCCTGATCATCTTTCTCTCTACTCTCTCTTCAACACACACACACACACACACACACACACAGGCACGTGCACACGCACGCGTGCTCGCTGGTTGTTTTGCCGTTGGGAAGGCCCCCAAAAAGGCAATCGAACTCGTAAAATAAAAGAAAGAATAACCAACACAGTTACAATAGGGACTTCGCCCGACTATGTCGGCTCGGTCCCTAAAAATTAATAAATTGTATCCAGAACATATAGTTAGAAGAATTAGAACTTTCTAAAAAGGGCATACAGTGGATGGATAGTATACACATACACATACATACACGTGCACACACACACACACACACACACACACACACACACACACACACACACACAATGGAGCTGGTTTTTTTGTTAGTTTTTTTGCTGTCTTATTTTTATCTTGTGCTTTTTTTATTTGTTTTATTTTTTTGTTTTACTTTATTTTTCCTGTTGTGTGATCTGTTTCCCCTGTTCCTTGTACACATGCAGTGCAGAATACAACCATTAATGGTTGGTTGGTTGGTTTTTTAGTTGGTTTTCACGTGACAACAACAACAGTAGGCTACTACAATAAAGTATTAATAATAATGAAAAAAAAACTAAAAACCAAAAGCTTTTGGTTGATGTGTGTATCAGTGTGTTCAGTGGCGGCTGCTGGTCTTTCAAAGAAGGGCCTCGATCATATAAATTGTCAATTTATGTATCTGTAAATTATGCTCTCTGTTCCTTTTCAAGGAAATGCTCTGTCATACCAACTAGCTGTCTTTTCCAGTAACCTGACCAGTGTCCTCTCAATGGCCAGCAGAGCTAGGCTTCTTAATCGGCCTTGGTCCATTGTGTTAGCTGTAGGACTTGAGCCGCTTTAAACAGGAGAAGCTCCTTTCTACATCTGCAGATGTAGCTCCAATTGTTGCCACTAATGAGAACAGTTTGTAAAGCTGAGGCATTGCACTGTCCAACTCCATGTCTTTAAGGAACACAAAGAAATCACACAGCTTTCCCCTGTCACCCTGCAGTCCTGATCTGAATACAGGACTTGAAGTTCAGACCTCAGGCTCCCTGAATGAAAGTGATGGCCAACTAACCCTAACAAGGAAATGTGGAAATTATGTTAAACTGAAGCAAGGAATTGTGTGAATATGTGTATGAAATGTACGATGAAAATTGTCTAACAATTTCGCCAAGCAAATATTAAGAAATAGGTTGCAGTTCGTCTTTCAACTCACTTGCAAAATCCGCGATGGGACTGAGGAATGAAGAGCGCTCCGATGACTTTTTATAGTTCAAAATCGCTGTCAATCAAACGGCAACTGAGTCTTTCGCAGACCCTCCAATCATCACGCAGAAGCCCAGCGTCCAGGCCAGCCCACTCCTCCATCCACCCCCAGAGATGCTGAGCGTCCGTGTGAGGGACATAATTGCAGCATTATCCAATGACCGTTGACTTTCGACGCACTAAAAAAAGCTGTTCCATGCTGCCCCTTGTAGTGGACGGACGGATGGAGCTTTAACAGGCAAATGCACGTGTGACGCTACGGGAATGTATGAGAAGGAAATCGAGTCAGTCAACCTGCGATAAGCTGCTGATTCTGAACAAACTCGTCTTCGAGATGGACGTGTTTTAACACATTTTTAGTCAATGAAGTGTTAACACCACTATATATTTGACCATTTACTTCTGAAATTTTAGGGGAAGCAGAGCTTCCCTTGCAGTCTTAAGAGATATATATATACCACTGGCGTGATTCAATTGGGCACACTTAGTGACCCCCGTCTATCTTAAGAAAGAGAGTACTTGTTCTTTGACTTGAGTTCTGAGTACTTGGAGTCTGCTTTGCTTGGGCCTGCTGCTGGGATGACGTCCTGGTCCGGTTGTGGTGGCCAACACAGCGCCCATCTACCAGTGCTGCTTCGTTAACCACGTCAAGCCTCCAGGTGTGTACGTGAGCACCCCAAGCCTGGGCCCGTGTGTGTGGGTGCAGCATTTACAGCGAGAGTGATGCTGCATGATGCTGACTTGCATTATGCAGAGTACACCATATGTTTCCCTCTCTCTCTCTAGTCCTGCCACCCACCGCAACCTGCCTGCCCCCAACAGGTGCCCTTAACTGGCTCACCCCCTCCTCCCAACCTAACATTAGCAAAGAATAGCATTTTTGTGTGTGTGTGTGTGTGTGTGTGTGTATGCCGGGATGAGTGGACTGGCAGGCGTTGTGGGGTGGGGTGGAGGCGGGGGGAGTGATGGAGGGGAAGGGATGGCAGAGGGTTGAGAAGGCCGACACGAGTAGCGGAACAGGGGCTTGGCTCTTTATCTCTGAGGGCTCTGGAAGCGTAGTGTGGTTTGGTGACAAGGGGGCAAGTGGGTGGGAAAGGGGGTTTATTTTCCTGGGTTAGACAGCGGGGGTAAGGAAGGGAAGAGGGGGGATGGGGGGATGGGGAGAAAAGGGGGAGGCTTAAGTGGCTGGGTAGAGACGGGGGGTTCCCTGTGGCCCTCAGCCACCAAAACAAAGCCGGGCTCATTCATGCACACGGGCACAGATGAAGTAAGAGGGAGGGAGACGCAGAGAGAGGCCAGCACTAAATGAAAGCGACGCTACACCTCCCAATTTTAATTTCATGAGTTGGCCGTCTGTGCATCTGACGAACCATCTCCCATGGCAACAGAGTCCCCGCCCCTTTCCTTTGTACCAAGACATGCTGAGAGCCATCTGGGTTAGGATCTTCAAACCCATGTGAGTGTGTATGTGGGTTGTTCGTGTTGTGTGTACAAGAAGAGAAGAGATGGAGGAACATCATTGAAAGTCCACTTAATATGTAGTGCTTGTTCTCACATTTGAAATGGGTCCAATGTTAATATTGTAGGGAATATATCACTTATTCAATAATTTCCCTCCAAGTACTCTAG
Source organism: Trisopterus luscus (assembly GCA_027122455.1). NCBI lineage: Eukaryota > Metazoa > Chordata > Actinopteri > Gadiformes > Gadidae > Trisopterus > Trisopterus luscus. The sequence goes on along the minus strand of JAOPUA010000009.1, from coordinate 2,022,474 downwards.
TCCACCTTAAATAGCAGTTATTCGATTTGAAATCCATCCAAAACTATTAAAAAATAGTTAGTGTAGCTCATTTGTCTTTTGAAAAGATTGCAAGAAGAAGTTAATTTTCTATTAAGTAATAAAATATGACTTAATAGAAAATTTACTTCTTCTTGCAATCTTCTTTTCAAACTACAAACTACAAACTACAAACTACAGGATACTGAGACTATGGATTTAACGGCACACAACGCAATAGGTCTTCAGTTATTTAAACTTGTTCAGCCAAACCTTGAATCATAGAAGAACCACGCTGGAGAAATGGAGAGACTGGTTGTTTGGATCAAAAACTGCTTTAGGAAACAAAGGTTTTGCAATTCAGTTAAGATTTCAAGACCGTCCATATAATCAGAATAAATACAACTAATTATTTGAAACAACCTACTGCTGTCTCAAATAATTGGCAGATCATTTTCTCAATGCTACAGCTATGAAAGACACGCAAAGCCTGCACACTATATTGGAAATATATTTTTCCAAATGCACTCAAGAAATTGGCTTCAAGAGTTGGCTTCACTGTCCAAACGGTTTGTCATTGCAATATGAAAATAAAACAGTTGTTCTATGAACAGATCTCTACAAATGGTTGTATCAGATCACCATCAGGTGCCAGGTGTTTGTGTTAACCTGTTTACGAGCTAGAAGCAGTGGGGCCCGTTCCTTCATAAACAAATGGTTTGAAGAGTTTTGTCTCTTTCAGAATCAATGTAAAAGGTAAAGCCGGCCTGATCTCATTCACCCTCAACAGTACAGTATCTAGTGGTGCAGTCAAATAAGTTAAATCTTCAGACAATTCTATTTACTTTAATTGATCAAGACATTAATGATTGGTATGAAAGAACCGCAGATTTGTTAGAAAAGACAAAGACCAATTGCTGGCATGGCTCTCTGTTAGGGTTTTTGACCACTTCGCTGCCTTAATGGCATTAACAGTAAACAAAAATGACATGTAACTGATACAAGGCTTTAGAAGTCTTACACAGGGATCCTAACATAATGCACCACTTTAGTGTTGGGTTTGTGCATTCATTGCCATGTTATATTCAACAGCAAACAATAACTCGACATAGTCACCAATATATAGTGATCTATCCCATCCATAAATACTTATGGATGCTTTCAAGTAACCAAAAAGGTATCCAACTCTTTAGTGCATTGTGAGTAAAACTAAAATGTTATCTTAGACATGATCATGGCAAAGATATGATCTTTAGTAGTTCATCCTTCAGAAGTCACTCAGGAAAGTGGTTCTTCACTTTGCTATTTCCAGAGGAAAAAAGTTACAGTAGTGCTACAGGACACAATAAAAAATACAAAAATCAGTTAGTGTATAAACATCATGAAAAAAACATTTTACAAAAGTAAAAGCAAAGGCCACAGTTATAGCTAGTGAAGCTAGGACCCTAACCTGTACAAGACCTCACCTGGGCCTTCACCTTCACACCGGGCTCTGTCCCGGGGACTCAATGACCTAATAATGCATCAACGTGGAATGACTGGGATTATTTCTATATACAGTTGGAATGGCAGCATGACTTCTACAGTGTTCCTTTGCTTAGTGAGAAAGAACAGGAATGTCGATCTCTATGGCGGACATCCTGGAGCGCGAGGAGTACCGCTGGCCCGCGTGGCTGGAGGCGTAGCCCTGGGAGGGGGTGTGGCCCTGGGAGGGGGCGTAGCTCTGGGAGGGGGCGTAGCTCTGGGAGGGGGCGTAGCTCTGGGAGGGGGCGTAGCTGTAGGCCCCGGCGCCCCCCACCTCTGACCCATACGCGTCTTGGGTAGACATCTGGGGCAGGTAGACTTGGGGTGGAACGGGGCCGGGGACCGCCACCCCCTGGGCATACCCCTGCGCCACTGGTGCGTACGGCTGGCCCTCCATGACGGCGGGCATGTAGGTGTGAGGGGGGAATGCCTGGGGGCCGTAGACGGGCGAGGGGGGGTAGCCGTTGGCGGTGAGGGCCTGCATGGAGAGAGAGTGTGGCACCGAGGGCAACGGCAGCCAGAAGGGTGAGGGCAGCTTCTTGCACATACAGTACCACATGAACATCATCAGGGAGGCCAGCATCAGCCCTCCGGAGCAGCCGATGGCCACGTACACCGCAAAGCCGTCGGTGAAGATGTTCTCATAACGCCGGTTCATCTCCTTGGTGCAGAACAGGAACCACACAGAGGGCGCCATGGAAACGGCTCCTCCCAGGAAGAGGAACATCCCGGCCACCAGGTGGCAGCCGGGGCTGTTGACCAGGCAGCGGGCCGTCTTGATGTCCGGCTCCGGCTTGTCCGAGCAGCAGCAGGTCTTGCAGAGCCCACCCATGCTCAGCAGCAGGGCCATGGTGCCGAACAGCAGGCCCATGGGCAGGCCGAACTGCAGGAGCCTCAGGTCCAGCTGGTCCACCTTAGAGTACCACTGGAGAACACACAGGACACACAGCTTAATACTGTCCAGACCACTAGGCCGACGTCAGGACCGCAGCGTCGCTCACCAGCTTCCGCAAAAGACTCAAGACTCACCTGTTCAGAGTTCTCCTAGACTCTGCATAGCCACCCCGTCCCTCCCCTCCTACTTTTTGTACATTATCTGACCTGACACTTAATGTATGCAATTATTGTATTGTACTTAGTTATAGGACTTAGTTGTGTAGCATCTTATTCTAGCTAGCTTTGTTGTATGCAGGGAATGGGTTAACCTAGTGATTGTAAGTGCTTTGCACTTCTTATGACAAATGTACTTATTGTAAGTCGCTTATAAAAGCGTCTGCAATAAATGCCCTCAATGTAAATGACAACTAGCAGTCAATCAGTCTAAAGGAAGTGAACATGGCCTTATACATGTCATTGAGGAGCAGGTAGGGGTTCTACATCTTGCTCAAGGATGCTTTCAGGTGGATAATGTGGATATTGGGGACGGAACTGAGCATGTGGAAAGAACGTAAACAAATAAACATCTTGAGATATATTTGAAAGGTCCCATGGCATGAAATTTTCAATTTATGAGGTTTTCTAACATAAATATGAGTTCCCCTAGCCTGCCTATGGTCTCCCAGTAGCTAGAAATTGTGTCGTAAAACGAGCAGTAGGTATCTTGCTCAGCTTTTGAAAAAAAGGAAAGCTGAAACGCGTTGATTTGGGATCTGGCCCCGTATGACGACATATGGGGCCAGGTTACCTCCCCTTCCTCTGCTTGGCCCGCCCAGAGAATTTGGCCCGCCAATGAGACAATGAGCTAGGACGGTGCGAGCACCGTCTGACGCAAGTGTTCTTTGTTATTTGGATAACCATTCTGCTGTTGGTGTTATGGTGCATAACACGCAACAACAACAATAACGCAAGCTTCCATAAAGCTCCCATTTGGTGTAAAGACAAGACTGCGTTGGGTTCTCTGAAGTCTCTGGTATATCTCCGCCCGCCGTGGCGGGGCTCTGGCAGATGGCGATGCTCCGGCAGGAGACAACCCCGGGCAACAATCTCTTTCTCCTCCATTTCGCGGTTCAGTCTGTACTTAATATTGATGTGGAAGTGGAAGAACCAGAGGCGTCTGAGAACCCGATGCAGTCGTTTGAGATTCATAATATCATCTGGAGGCGCAAACAGCTTTTGACTGTGATAATATATATTATATTACACTGTAAACACAAGCGCATGGTAGGCTACCGTGGCCGCAAGCTGCTCAGGGCCACACCCCCACCAAACACCTTGACCCGCCTCTAAAAACAGCACGTTTGTGGAGAGCTCATTGTGGGACTGGCTAGTAGTGGCTGTAATTCTGAACCAAGGCTGAATTTCTTGAACGTCTTCAAATACTGTATAATGGGCCCATTAACACCTATATATATAAGTATCCATAAAGTAGCATGCCATGGGATCTTCAAGGGAAGTGTTTCTCCATACCTCTGAATCATAGAAGTAACAGCCCGAGTAGCCGTCTTGCTTCACACACTTGGCCCACAGTCCGTCGTACACACTGACATTCTTGGCGTTGCGGTTGAAGGTGACCAGCCTGGTGATGCGCCACTGAGGGATTAGGGCTGCAACGGCCATCCCACCCACAGACACCAAGGCTAGGATGAAGGAGAAGGCATTGGTGGCATGGATGTCCCGGCACGACATGGTCGACTCAGACAGCCGATTAGGTCACCGCAAATCACTGTTGTCCATGTGGAGGAGAGAGGCACAAGGAGAGAAATGATAGTTAGAACAAGGGAAGACAGGTGGGAAATACGACAGATTACTAATCCAAAGAACTATCCTTCTGAAATAGAAAATGTGTGAGAAACAACATTGCCAAACCAATATTCACGTTCCAAAAAGGGGAGCAGATTAACAGTCAAATAAAAATTATTTAAGGATTTAAGTAATTTTTCAAGTAAATTAGTATAACAGTAAATCAACCTTCCCATACGACACCTGAACAGTTTTCTTGAAATGCTCTCATGAACTGAAGTTGGCCAACTCTGCCACACACTGACCCTATGCCATGGGCAGAACCCCTATCAGTATAGTCACTGAAGCATAGTTGACCCCACTATCTACTCTCCCACGGAAACAATGCTCTCTCTTTATGGGGGACACAGGAGAAAGAACCACTTGGGTAGGCCATGACACAACTCAATGGTCCAAACTAAAGTACATTACGCTGCACGCACAAACAATACGCTATTGATTCAACAACCGACGGGGTGAAATCTTCGGCCATGACCAGTAGAGACAGTGTAGCTCCTGTCAACGATGTTCAACGACCCAGTAACTCTGGATTTGTGTGTATACGTTTTAACTTTACACTACACTTAACTACAACTTATTACTTATTACTGTCTTAGGTTATTTTATTATTACTTACTTTATCATTATTATTATTATTATTATTTATTATTGTGAGCTATGCTGCTACTTATTTTGAACATACTTTATTTAGACTTATCTTTATTTACTCTATCTTGTACGGTTGCGGCTGTTGACCAATGTGGCTGTTAAGAAACTAAGCCTAAGAATGTTACTCTTGTGTACAATAAGATGTAATCAAAGTAACTCTGAAACTGATTCTGATAATGTTGAGACACTTTATGTCCGCACAGCAGTAGAGCAGACGTAATGTACGACCCGGCGGGTCCGCCTCATTTCCTGAGATTAGCAATCGATCATCACCGAAACCTCTCCGATCAGAAAGTCTCTGGAGTATCGGCTCGGGCTGAGGTGGAGCAACATGCTAGCGTCGACTAGCCCAACCTGTTGATGGCGAAGAGTTAGTACACTGTTCGCCCTGACTGAGCGATCACCACACAAGTCACACAAACACTTGGAATATACATTACCTTTGCGTTTCAACGATTCAAATTATTTTAGGGATTATTATTTCACTGGATTCATTTTTGCTAGATTTTTCATGAGCGAGGAAACGAGCGAAGCCTCCGTAGCCCACAGCGACACACAGGATGTGGAGGAGCGCTCCACTGGCCTGCGATCTGCGCAGGCGCAGAGGCGTTCTACATTTTTTTTGTTCGTAAAATGTGATTTGATAATAATTATATGATATATAATAATATATTTTTTCCACATGTACGCATGTACATTTTCATGAATGGTTGCTTCTATAACGTTTTTTTCAGGGAGATGTCCAAATCCACTTAATCTACAAATCTGCTGGACAGGAGGGACTGGTTGATCTCCTCAATGGTGAGATGGGTTACATTAAGGATACGTTACCTTGTGCATTAGGTCCTAGGACATTAAGAAGAAGCTTTATCCACAGCGACTTTTGCCATTAGTCAGTGAACCCAATCAGCAAGGTCTTTTGATTAATAAAAATATATGTGGAATATATTGTGGAAAATAACAAAAAACATCCAATTAAAATAAAGCAGAAGACAATAAAGGTCAGCAGATGATTATACATTAAAATATATAAAATATTGTCTTGTTTTCTAGGTGACCTTCCAGAGCCCCCCTTTCCCAGTCCTCCCTTTCCAGGGTCCAGGACTGGACAGAGGAGAAGGAAGAGACAGGTATAGCAGAGTGTGTGTGTGTGTGTGTGTGTGTGTGTGTGTGTGTGTGTGTGTGTGTGTGTGTGTGTTGGAAAAAGAGAGACAGGGAAGATAAGGATGTAAGTATAATTATGGTGTGCATGCTATTTGCCTCAAAGTTAATTATTCTCTTTCCCGCCTTTATGCGCACTGTTAATTGAGTGCTCTAAAACCACGGAGGCTAGCTTCACCTCTGCCACCTCCCACAGAAACATTTCCAGTATTCCCCTTGCATAGGGAGGGACATCAAATATCGACTATTTGAGTGAAGGCTTTGGTTCTAAGATACACAGCGTTGGGACACTTTGGTTCTAAGGGACATTAGTGTTACACATTGGTTCTTAGGGACATAGCATTAGGACACTTTGGTTCTAAGGGACATTAGTGTTACACGTTGGTTCTTAGGGACATAGCATTAGGACACTTTGGTTCTAAGGGACATAGCCAGAGGGGGAGTGTTAGGACACTTTGGTTCTAAGGGACATAGCCAGGATACAGGAGAACATTCAGACACTTTGGTTCTATGAATCTACTTTCTAATCCCCCGTCTATAAGATCGGTCTGTGTCTTTTTAGCCACAAATGCATCATTTGAAGATATTTTTACAGTCATCTGCAATATCCGCAAGGGAATCTGTCTGCCTTCATGTGTTATTCATGATGTGTCTTTAAGCTCATGGGCTGGTCTGTGTGCTCCTAGGCCCCTCGTGAGCAGCGCAGTGTGGAAGAGGAGACCAAATACATTGAGTTGATGGTGATTAATGACCATCTCATGGTGGGTATTCGTGTATATATTCTGCTATCATGTACAGAAAGATACAACGTTATTTCTGTGTTTTTCAGCTATAAGTTATGTACATATGACATCATCAATACAGTAGCCTCCACTCATATGGATGATGTCATGGTCAAGTGACTCAGTATGATGTGTGCCATGTGTGACAAGCTTAGTGAAACATTCATGAAATGTAACAGACGGTTAACATACTTAAATGCCTTTATCAGGCTATCTGTAGGCTTTTGGTATTTGGTTCAGCTCTGATATTGGTAATTCGATTGTACTCAGCCTCAGTTGAAATCTATTATTTCAAAGCAGTGCCGACCTTATACATGCTAGGATATATCTGTATGGCAGTATTGATACACACTGGTAACTTAATTAGTACCCATGGTAAAAAAAAAATGTGTCCATTACCGGAAGCAATATCTCTATCGCAATATCACTTATGACACTAGTGTCCTTTTAGTGTGTCTTGGTAAACCACGTTCTACAAGGCCTTTTCTAAGGTTCTTTCTAAGGATTATATATATGTATATATAAAGGCTTTTTATTGCATTTATTCTATAATAACGTGTACTCTTTCTCTTTTCAGTATAAGAAGCATCGTCTCTCCGTTGGACAGACGAATAACTATGCAAAGTCAGTGGTCAACATGGCTGACATGGTAAGATTTTTCATCGATCTGGGTTCTTGGAAAACTTACCACAAGCACTCAGCCCTCACTAAATGTACAGGATGGATATGTAGAGGACTTATCATTACACCCTCCATAGCTTACTGGCCCTAGCTCCACAGATACCACAGCAAAACAAACAAAATGCTAATTATTGTCATACTGACATTATCTGTGGTGCGGTGCACTGTCTGCGGGGCGGCTGAAACCCCATAAGGAGAAAGAGCATTGTGTGTGAAAGTTGAGAGGGTTGTGAGTCTGGGGAGTGGCCACCCTCTACTTGTCCTTGAAAATCGGGCAATGATATTGAAACATGCAGGGGGTCATGTGAATGAGCTCCATTGATTGATTGCGATACAGAAATATAGACCTGCCTCTACTCCCCATGTTACCCAGCCTGTTCAGATATAGCTTACACATGAAACAAATATATTCATACATTACCAAATTTTCCTCTGATTATTACTGATCTTTTCTATTATCTATATTTTACATTAAAGATAAAATGGTGAAGGATCAGCATGGTTAAATGTTTGTAGTATTTGAAATATTCAAGTATTCTGGTTTCTCTGGTGTGTCCCGAGACTCTTGGCGTTCAGCCTACCCAGAGAGAAGCGTCTGCTGCCCTTTCCTCTCCTGTTTGTCTGGCCTAATTGATTTTGATCCTATTAAATCAAACCCAATCTTTGAGCATTACTCTGAGCTCATAGCGCCGGTTCTGACTCTGTCTGGCCTTTCTCGATGTACTAATGTGCTTTTGTTGGGGTGACAAGTTGTTTTAACACAAGTGTTATCAAGATGAGATTCATGCTGCTGTTGGGATTCAAGAATTGTAAAGAGAGGGAGCAGAAAAGAGCAGAAGAGAGCAATATTTTGAAGCTAAGCAACCCAAAAAAACATCTCCTCACTCACGTTTGTCTACCATTGAAAAGTGTTGCATTACACCCACCTATGATTGACAGGCGAGATGGAATCGGGAACCAATCAGGGAAGACATGCCCTGATTGGTCAGCCATTGCATGGCTGTCATGGCGCCGGGCGCAGTCCAAGATTGAATTGGTTCATACAGAGGCAGTCGCTGTAAACTCATTCTCACAGTGTATTCACTCACTAATAGATGACGAATGGCTGTGCCATTTCTTACACATTACATTTAAGAGATAGTTCTTAAATCTTACCTACAAGACCTTTACGATGTGTAAAAGATTGAAATTATGTATATAATAATACATAAGTACAGTTGAAGATAGCTCTGTAACACAGAGACTGTGCTAAACATTTCGTTTTTAGTCGTTCAGTCGTTTGCTCATCAACAGTCTAAATTGGTCGCTCTTCCAGCTTTTCAAGGAACAGCTCAACACTCGAATAGTGCTGGTTGCCATGGAAACCTGGGCAGCTGACAACCGGTTCAACATCGACGACGACCCTATGGTGACCCTGAAGGAGTTCATGAAGTACCGCCGAGACTTCATCAAAGAGAAGTGTGACTCTGTGCACCTTTTCTCGTGAGTACTCATAATCACACACACGAGCGTATGAAACTATTCAGGAAGACACAGGATTCAGACGGTGTATCGAGGATCACATGTTGACTGAAAACAAAGCTGTTCTGTTTCAGTGGGAACCGTTTCCATAGCAGCTGGGGCGGAGCTTCATACATGGGCGGAGTTTGCTCTCTTACTAAAGGAGGCGGAGTCAATGAGGTGAGCCCAGTGTCCCCACATGAACGATAACATTGTTTATGTGATAATTAATGATACGCACAGGCGTCCAAACCGACTGTACTGCACTGATGTTTAAGGTCATGGTTATGTGAAGGTAAACAGACTACCTCTCTCTACCCTTCTCCCTCCTTCTTTCTTTAGTATGGGAAAACAGACGAGATGTCCATCACCCTCGCCCAGTCTCTAGGACAGAACATTGGGATCTTCTCGGACAAGAAGAGGATTTTGAATGGTAGTTCTGTCCGGCCCCTCCCCAAATAATAATATAAAAAATAATACAAATATTTATTGTGTGTGTGTGTGTGTGTTTGTGCGTGTGTGTGTGTGTCTGTGTCCATGCGCATGTGCTTGTGTGTGTCTGTGTGTGCGTCTGTGTGTGTGTGTGTGTGTGTGTGTGTGTGTGTGTGTGTGTGTACTTCTGTGTGTGTGTGCGTGTGTACTTTGCAGGCGAGTGTAAATGTGAAGACCGCTGGTCAGGCTGCATCATGGACGATGTTGGGTAAGCTTATCTTAACTCCTTTCCTATGTTAAATCCAAATGTTCACCATTCACTCTCGGTGCAATAATCCTCAGTGTTTCCTTAATGAATCCCTAACATAAGGGTTAAAGGTGGTTCTCCAGTAAGACGGGGGTCCACATTGTACATGTGTTCTTGCTGGCCAAAACACTATTTGATTGACAGTGACTGGTCGAGACCAGTAAGTCCTATGCAAATGGTTTCTGTAATATATATTTTGTTATATTTTGACCAAGAATGTTCATAGAATGAAGAAATTGATTATTATTTTTTTTATAATTATGGAAAGATCTATGTCGTCACAGATCTCTGATAATGAAGACAACTAGGTAACAGATGAGTTAACAACATTCTCCTGAGGATTTACTTTGCTTCGGTAACCAGTAGATGTCAGTAGAGTCTCGTTTTAAACCACATTGTCCATTCATTTCAGTCACTAAAATTGTTTCCACTAGATGTCAGTGGACTCGTGCTCATATTGTATCGGTACAATAGTGTTGAATGCAATTTTCAAGTAATAACATTAATCTGATGTTTTTCTGTCATGGTATATGCACATCTGCAAGTGCTTGTGTGCCAGTGTATCAGGACGGTATTACTTGTGTGATGCCTCAATCTGTGTGTCTGGGCTCTAAGAGAGTGTCTGTCTATGTTTCTTCTTAAATACCTCCCCTGTTTCCCTGAATCCCAAATGGGACAGCAGGTGAGCAGAAGCTTGGCTAGAATGCTGCTCATGCTCTATCAACCAACTGGCTGCCTCAGAAGGGTTGTCAATCATCACAACTCTTCCCTCCTCATCCAATACCATTACAGCCTCTGTGGCCCAATGTCCCGTCCTTAGAATCATCTCCAATTCAATTGATATGAACAAATACAGTCTGATTGGCCCTTTTAAATTCTGGTTGTATTTTTCATGATCAATTTTTCTACATATATTTTAAGTATATTATTGTTTAGTTTTGGTGTGATTAGCCACTCGAGCAACTTAACAAGATACAGTCTGCAATGTCATTCTCATCTTAGACACATCTATTGTCTCTATATCCTGCACAGTTCCGACTCATGTACTATTTGGTTACCATAGTTACGATGACCCTTTTGTCCAAAAATGGCCATGGCCTTAATAAGGATATTATTATGAAATAGGTCAATGGTATTTCAGACACTTGTATTCAACAAGAAGATCTCATCTCACTCATGCCCATTGGTGGTCTTTTATTTATTGTTTATTTTTTTATCAGCAATTGCATGTATAATCAATTAAACTATCCACAGATTTCTTTCACAGGGTTTATATTCAGAAAGTGTTTGTGTGTGTCTGTCTGTTTTCCTAGCTTACCAGCATGTGTGTGTATATTGGCTTATTATGGACAAAGATCTTAAATATATTTGCCCAACTAAGCCTGGTCTAATTTGGCAGGAATGAATGAATGAATGGAGTCAGGATGTTGCGGTTCTCTTTTCATGGTTTAATGGTTTTCTTTTATGACATTACCTTATACCTACTTTGCTTTGATTTAATGTTGTTGTGAGAGATTACATTTTTTCCCATTGGAAAATATTGGGCTTCACTGGAAAATCATATAAATATAAATTTTAAAGGGCAATAATATTGGGACTTTTATTAAATAAAATAAAAATAAAAATCTTAGTTAACATTTATACTGCAACAAACATGTCTTTACCCTTTAAAATATATATTTGAAGAAGGATGGTGTGTTGTTCTATTCTGATGGCGACTGTACTGATGAGTAATGTACACCTACATAATTATGTTGAAAACTGAATCCTTTCTATTCTTGTGCCCACTTTACCATTTTCACACACATTGCCTCTTATTTTATTAAACAAATCATGCAATCTTGCAATAAAATAGAGAGGCGGGGTGGGGTGGGGGGGTATATTATCACTACAAGGTTTTGGCAAGGTTGAATCTACAAAACTAGATTATGTCTTATTGACCTCCAATGACATTCTAAAATGTTCCTGGACATCCTTCCAAAATATTGCAGTGCACTCCCCCCAAAGGTAACATGGCCTACCATTGTCACTCAGCCACATCACATACACATACTCACAAAAAAAAGATGGAAGAAGCCAAGCTGCTCACCCTCTCTGGCAGTGTGGCGAGAAAGCCTGCGTGTTATTGCATTGTGTCTCTCCCTGCGACACTGAGCTGCTTCCGGTCCGCCGTCCAGCCCCTGATAGAGAGGCAGAACAGATCCTCTGTGGGATCGTAGCAATGATGCTGGAACTCAGATCAAATTCAATATGTTTGATTGGAAGAGACTTTCCCTCATGGGCTCTGTAGGGCTCCAGCTGCTGCTTGCCTTCCTGCTCGGGCTTCTCATCCACTGTGAGGTCCGGGCAGGAAGAGTGAACAACATTTGAAAGGATAGACTAAGGAATGCAATAACGGTTCAATCCATTACATTCGCGACATTCTGAGCAGATGCAATGAAAATAATTCATTTTTCATTTCATGTTGCATTTAGCAATGCAAGACTCTCTCTCTCTCTCTCTCTCTCTCTCTCTCTCTCTCTCTCTCTCTCTCTGTCTCTCTCTCTCTCTCTCTCTCTCT
>JAOPUA010000009.1:1923527-1936570 GCA_027122455.1 Trisopterus luscus | reverse complement strand
GACCTGAGGGTGTCCAGCCCAAACTGCCGAGCGAAATTCAAATTTCCCGGAAGTTCAGGCAGGGTTCACCCAGCCTAGTCTTTCGTATCACTCCGCAACTATGTGATTTTTTTTTTTTCGGCAGGGTCCGGTTCGCCCTGTTGGGGCTTATCTTCCCGACCAGGTGTGACTGGCGTTCTATACATTATCCCTTACATAACAGCACTCTCTGTTATTTAGAATAGATCTATTCTGATTAGAAAACGAATCGAATCAGTAGTGTCCATGTAAACACGGCTGCCTGCCTGTTAAGTACCATCGGTGTCCTGACCGCTCTTGGGTTCTGTGTGTCCTGCTGTTCTGCTGTTCAGACCGACCCTCTCTGGAAGACAGGGGGCGAGCTCACAGAGTTCAGAGAGAGCTTGAGCTGGCCCTCACTCAAATTACACACGGAGACAACCAAGAGCACCTACTAGACAAGGTAGGTACAAGGGGACTACATTTTGGAATGGCTATCCATTTCCATGGTATTTCATGTGTCTGTTGTTCATCTACAGCTCCTTCTCCTTATGACTGGCCTGCACTTTCTGAAATTTAAGACACCTGTACCTCTCTAGCAGAGGGTAAAACCCTAAGTGTCATCTCTCTCTCTCTCTCCCTCTCTCTCTCCCACTCAATCTTTCGCTCTCTCTCTCTCTCTCTCTCTCTCTCTCTCTCTCTCTCTCTCTCTCTCTCTAGCTGCGCGAGAGGATGGTGGGGTTGCACGGGCTGTGCCGGCTGCACAAGGAGAAGCTGCAGTCCTTCATCCGCTGCTACCCCGACACACTGTGCTTCCCCCCGCTCTACAGGGAGCTGTTTTTTGACTCAGAGGCCGAGGCGCTCTGAGCCACCTGCTTTGGATTCACACAGAAGCATGCACACGTCAGACGCCATATGTGCGAGCATGCGCCACACACACACACACAAACACACACACACACACACACACACACACACAAACACGCACACACGCTCTCAAACTATGTGAATCATTGAATAATAAATCACATTGTTGCTTGTAAATACAGTATATTTTTCTAACATTGAACTTATAATATGAAACCATGTGGTACTAGCGTCATTATTTTTCTTACTTATTCTTACTTATATGTATTAAGTATTGCAGATCTTGTCGATGTAGTAATTATATATTTGTACAACTTGGAAGTGGGAAATAGTCCTTTGTTTTTTATTATGTTTTCACTCAGGACATAATGTGTATTGTTTCTATCGGATTTTATCACTGTGTTCTGTCACTCGATTTGATAAAAATGCTTCTTCTCAGAATGTGTGTTATATTTGACTAATGAATACTTTGATACACACATAAGCATTTTGTCCAACATCTTTTCTTTTGTATTTGAAGTAAATAGGTTAAGTATGCAAATAACATTTTGATTCTGTAGTATTGGATTTGTATTGATAAATCAGTATTCTTCAACATCTTAAATGTTGCAATATATATTTATATTTCTTTGTGTCTAAGCTATTTTTTTGTGTAAGCTTATTTTTATATGATGGTTTCTATATAGATTCAACAAAAAAACATGTTAACTAGCAATTGCCGGTCTACTAAGCCTGTTTGGGTGTTGGGTGTTTATGGAAGGCTACGTTTGTAGTCATATGCAAGATCTCCAATAAACTGTTAATACATTGAAGAATAAAAAATATGTCTTTCTTTAAAATGACCTTACCCTATTGAATAACACTTAAATAGCTGAACTGAGTCTGTAAAATATATTAAACCAGGCTGGCTCTGGCTGATAATAAAAGAAGAAGTCAGCCCACAAAAAATGACGTTAAGACTAAATGTTCAAGGACCAAGCCTGTGTCTTACGAGAATCTTACCAAACGTTGTCATGGACAGTGGGTATAAACAAACCATGTTTAGCTTTCATAGATACAACCGTAAAACACACATCAAACAAGATGTGCTGACAACAATAATGCAGAGTGATGGTGAAACTCGGATAAGGGGAAATGACTGATGAAGGCTTGTGTTTATTAAAGTGAAGTCAAGTTATCCCTCCCTAACAACAGCAGGAAACCCGCTTGCGTAAGGAGTCGAGAGTGGGGCTCCAGAGATCTGATACATCTTATCTCATGTTTATCCTCTTCAATAGTGCACACAATCCCTCCCTTCTACTTCCTCACACTAGTTGTGTGAAAAACTATTTGTGTAGAAGTTAAGCAGTTGTCATCTTCAACAAAAATGGAAGATGAAATTTTTACAATAGTATAATAGTACACGCTTTGTTTCGGGGAGAAGTGCCAAAGCTTTGGTTTGTTTGTCATCCTCTGATCTCTGACCAGTCTTGTACAGCAGTCTTCTTTACCCCAATACACTATTCACACACTCCATAGACTCGCAAGTGCATGCTGCCAGGCCTTCCACAAGAGTATGCCTGTTTTAGCTATTTATGGGGGAGGATGCTGATCCGATATTTTCAAAACACTTTGTTGGAACTATTGATATCAGGATATGCAAATACAATTTAGAAAACAAACAACATAATGCCTTAAAATGGGTTATCTTAGAGTGCGGGCAGGACATACTGTTCCTATTTAGAATTTCACGGTGCGTGTGCGTGTGGCAGTGAGGGTAGGAGACACGGAAGTTATGTAAAGGTCACAAAGTTAGTTTCGGAATTTTTGCACGGAATATAAAATACACAACAAATAAACATATGTTACCTAACCCGTATCACCCAAGGGCTAATGAACAGTGTGTTACAATAAAAAACATTTAAGGAATGGTGTAGGATGTAAAGTTTAATGTTGGTCTTCAAATACACGAGGTCTAAATAACGTTGTTTTTTCTGCAGAAGATCGAGGCTACAGATGATCACCGATGACTCATGGCGGAAAACTGTTTCCCTTCCCATTTTCTCTCCGCCTTGTTCCTTCAAATTACACAACAAGCGTCAGCTATGCTGTTCGGCGGCCAGACCTCCACTGGCATCGACACACCGTGACTGTCTAACAGGCGAGTCGATCGCTACGACAGGGACTACTTTAGGAGCACAGAATTGCAATATAGTTGACAGATAAGAGGACAAAAGGCACACATCGTGCATCTGAATATCGCCCCCCGTTTCAATGGACTGGTCTTGGACTCTCGTGTGTGCGTGTGCGGGCTTGTTTTGGATCGGCCGAGCGAGTGGAGGTAAAGGAGCGTCTTTTGTTGACTTTCAATTTCTTACTGGAAATTGTTTCACGTTTAATGCGTTAAAAAAATGTATCCATCTGCGTTTGTGTAATTGTAGCCTGTTGCAATCCCGGTCTATTCGTCATAGGTTACAATTTCGTATACTGCTGTTACACACTTTTATTTATTTATTTTGTGCTTAATTCTCTCTAACTCTAACTCTGTAATCCGTGTGTTGGTCTTAGAGGAGCAAAGGATGGTGGAGCAAAAAATGATAGAGCAACGGGAGGTTGACATGGATGAATTCATGAGAGGTAGCCTATATTATGCCATTATTCTCAACAGTAGAGTGATTAACTATTTTTAAAATGAATGCATTAATGTTTTAATTCCTTTGTCTACACACAAACCAGTTATGCAGCAGGAGATTCGTGTTGCTGTAGAGATAGAACCAAATGGTAGGCCTATCCAAATGTTTTCTTGCGTCACTCCGGGGATCTGATTTGATTGATTTGACTAGACATGCTAGATTAAGGTACCAAGTAGTTGACCGAGTAGTAGTGATCACATTAACTGGTGATGTTCCAAACTCTGGTCTCCAGATGTGTTTTCACCATGTGTCTTTTATTTCGGATGTATCTAATATATGTTTCTATTCTATATGGCATTTGCTACCTTCTGCCTGGACTTGTTAGGAGAACTAAGTGAAAGAGGTAATATTAAATACATTCGTTTCAAACCAGAATAAGTTTTTTAGTGGCAAGAACCATAATTGTTTCCAATGCATTCATCACCATCAATTCCTCCAAAACCAGGTCCTCCAGCGTTTGGGCCTCGGTCTTTTGGTATGGCACCACCTGGTCTGAACTACCCAGTGGAGTTCCCCCCGGGGAGACCCATGCCAAACAACCTCCAGGCCATCTGCCTCCACGCTGACCACCGGCCTCGCTACCCAGACACCTACTTCCCCGCCTCTGGGTTTGGACAGCTCAAGCGAAGGGCATTAGTAGTCAATCTCGCCGAGTCGTTGTTCAGCGATTGTTGCGCTGCGAATCAGACCCGGGGTCAGGACCTGACTCTGTGCTGTGTCAAACAGGCGGTAAGCATTCTCAAAGTCCTTCATTGGTGAAATAACCTTTTATTTCCTGGTTCTTTCCTTATACAAGTTCCAATTGATTTAACTTGTAAAAGTAGGTTTGTTGTAGGTCATTTGCCATACCAGGAAAATACTTGATATGCAAGCAATAACTAAATACTATTGCCTAAAGCATAATAACATGATGCACTCAACAACTCTACTTTGAATTTGAACCTTATTTCTGATTCTAAGAAACTTTATAGAGTTTCTACAAATTAAAGGTCATTGTCATTGTTGGAGTATAGAAACCAGTATTCCTAATAATAATTAAAAATAAACAAAAAAAAACACATTCCTGAGCTCTGAAACTGAGCTAGAGAGCTAGGTTCAAAGATGGCCTGCCCAGAGGAATGTCAATGTTATCTAAATCTGTTTCTCGTTCAAAGCTTGATCCTTCTGTTTTGGGGTTTACTTTGCTACAGTTTCTTTTAAAAATGATACATCATGAACACTATTCAGGAAGTAGACATGTACCCACAGATTTATAAAAAATATAACAATAGTGTGCTTGAATGTCGATAGGCCCTCTACTTTGTAGACATATTAACTTGTAGTGCCACCCACCGATTGCAACAACACACACCAATATGCACCGCTGAATGGCTCCTACATCATGATAACTAACCAGGTGTGT
This sequence comes from Trisopterus luscus, assembly GCA_027122455.1. Classification (NCBI taxonomy): domain Eukaryota; kingdom Metazoa; phylum Chordata; class Actinopteri; order Gadiformes; family Gadidae; genus Trisopterus; species Trisopterus luscus. Next base: position 1,931,632 of record JAOPUA010000009.1, on the reverse strand, counting down.
TTTATTTATGTGCTCTACACACTACAGTGGAAGCAGATGGTGGCCACCTTCTGTGAGATGGACACCTCTGTGAAGGACCGTGTGTACTCCTGCTGTAAAGAACAGGGCTCTGCCCAACTCAAGTGCTTCCAGGAGGACGCTCCCAATGCCTCCTACCTGCCCACGCAGGAGCTCCCGGTGTCCCCCATTCCTGTGCAGTCCAGCTTCTCCTTCAACCCCAACACATGCCTGAGAAACGCACCACAAAGGTGTACTAAAGCGGTGCCCTGCATCATGAATATGTTAATTAGTGGAGACGTTTTTACTGTGTTTTTACACTATTTACTGACATAAAACAATGCTGATAAATCCCCTTTTTAAAATATAATACTAATACATGTTTTCATGTTTCTATCTTGCTTAATAATTCGAACGGTTAATCAACTAAATATATATTGAGATTAATATTTGATCTTATTGCATGCTATTTTCATCATGACATCCCTGCGGAACATGTGCATGGAGTTAACCATGTCTGATGATCCTGTTCACAGATCAACGCTGACACTGAAAAGCCTCAGAGGCACCATACAGCAAAGGACTCTGTCCAACAATGTGAGCATCAGTTTCCCCCCTGCGCGCCCCAGGGCCGACGACATTGAATCGGTCTGCATTCACCGCAAGCTGCGCCCGTTCTATGACCTCCACTGCTTACCACGCAGAGGCTATGGCTGGTTGGTCCGTCAGACCAAGGCCGTCAACCGCCTGGAGCGGGGATTCAAACAGTGCTGCAAAAGAAAACAGGAAGTACTCGAGTGTGCAGATGGGAAGGTAAACCTTGGCATCAACACACCATGGAACCATTTGTAATTATTTGATATTGAAGAAAATCCTTTGACATAAACCGCTGCCTTGTCTTTATCTATCCTTGTTTCCATATAACCGTGTCTCTATATATCCTGGTCTCTATCTAACCTTGTCTCTATATATCCTTGTGTTTTCTCAGTGGCGGGAGGAGATGGACAGGTTCTGCAGAGAGGACAAGGAGAGAAAGATGAAGTACCATTGTTGTGAAATGGAAGAGGGCCAGGAGAGATATGATTGTTTCCATTCCAGTTCTCCCCGCGCTGGCTATAATGTCGATCTGTCGACTTATACACCCACGTTGCAGAACTCCTCACTTGGCCAGATCTGTGAAACTCACAAACTCATCAAAAAGAAGTACTGTCTCCAACCCTATCTTTCCTTTACTTTTCTCTTACTTTTCATGTAGAGTTGTGAAATACTAGCACTTCCTTAATGTTCACATTAATCATGTATCCATGAGTCAATCTTTTCTTTGTACATATGTTGAACAAAAACTGATTTGGATATTGTGTCAACAGGTTGCTGGCAGGACTTCCGATTCAGAATTTTGTGAAACAGTGCTGCCATCTCTCTTCCAATCAGAGAACTTCCTGTATTCAGCTAAAGGTGAGTTTTTGTTTTCTATGAGGGGCTACAGTCAATTGTGAACAATATATGTTTGTGTTCATATAAACATTGATTTTCTTTACAGATAAAGAATAAAGGAATTTGCTCAACAAGAAGAGCTCCATTTGTAGCCAAGTGTTGCACCACTTCTGTGGATTCCTCCAAATGCATTTCCAAAATACTGATGAATGCCATCTTCAAGCAAATTAAGAAAGACCAGAGGACGAAGAAGTGTCCTCTTTCCTAAAGACATTTTGTACATCTTATTCAGATAGGGGCCTAGTGAGCACTTTGAAATAAGAGAAGAAACGGAACACATTCATAAAGCATGTTGCATGTAGCAATAACATGTAGACCTAGTATAGCTTAAACTATAGGCAGTGCTGCTCAGTGTGGTGTAATCCACATACACTGCTTGAGGGTAAATCTGAAGAAATAACCACGTTTGTGTATATTAGACAGTGGTCCGTTTCACATACTGATCATTAGTAAGTAATATCCCTTTTTGGAAATGTATTGGGATTTCTTGATTAAATCAACATTCAACCCTTGTACCTATTCTTGTTTTATTCTTTCACGTTATATTGCCATTGGGGTTTACCATAGTGACATAAAAACAGGATGTCTGCAAGCTGCTATATTACGTATATAAATACAGATGGTAATAAAACGTTTAAAATCCATTTAAAAGGATACAATCCATTGTATTATACAAATAACTTTTACATTTGTATCCTGGAGTATATACTGTGTTAGTACTGCATGCAATTACTATTGCAAGTAGTAATATGTGTTTACATGCACCCCATCACAGATTTAAAATATTTTGCCTGTATATAAGTATGCATGTCAATTATGGTACACATTCTAATCATCCCTGGAAGGAGGGATCCCCCCTCTGCGTTCCTCCTCAAGATTTCTTCCTTGCTAATTAAGGCAGTTTTTTCTTGCCCTCTTGGGGGACTCGGTCAGGTGGTTTCATAAATATAAGGCCTGCTAAGCCCTTTCAGACTGTACCTGTGAGTAAAGCCTATACAAATAACATTGAATTTAATTTCAATGCGTTACTTGCCAGTCTGGTCCACTAGGTGTTACTGCCAATCTGGTCCACTAGGGGTGTTAAAGAGCAGAAAGAAGATGCTCGCGCTGGCCGCTATCCGAGCAGTCTGAACCATAATGGCGACCGCCGCTGCAGCCGACCCGGGATCAGCAGCCCCGACAGGTAGCTCGCATCGACCGAATCCGAATGCATTCGTTAATGTAGGATTATTCGACAACCGGGGATCGTTATTGCATTGGAGCCGACACGCTTACTGTATCACATCTTATTCAAAACCAGTTACGGTCGCCGAACTTAAATTCGTAGGTTTGGCTAACTCCTAGAGACCTAGGAGTTAGCTAGCCAGTTAGCCGGTGTGGTGCTAACATGGCAGGGGAAATGTGATATCCGACGTGTGGTTACACTGTCAGTAAAAATAAGTGAACCATCAACAACGTTTAACGTTGTTTATCACGATGTTTATTTAATATTAAAACGTGTGGTTCTTTACCATCCCGATATAATGGCCAGTCTCCCCGCTGCAGCTAAGAGACAACAGCTATCCCAAAGCAGTGCCCAATACACTTATCTTTCATCAGCTGATCATATCTTGTTGGTTAACAATATATTTTGGGGTAATTCACTCCAGACAGTGATCTGTATTAACATTCCTTTACGACGAACCATGTTTCAGACATCGGCCCCCGCTCCTCCCTAATGGATTGACATCCTTATCTGTAATGTTAACATGAACGCTCAAGACCGACTGCCAATGTACTGACTCATGGTTATAACTAACTACCCCTCCTGTTGCTCTTGGTGGTCCTTTGTAAATGAAGCGACGTATTTACTTTTTACTGCAACGTGTGTGTTTAGTTGTACAGTAGACTTTTCTTATGATTCGTGCCGTTCATCTGGTGTATCTTTATTCAAATTAATATTTAATATGATGACTGTGATTCATTTTTCGTAGACTGGAACAGAGCCGCGATACATCTTACCGACACGTCTTAAATATATTAATCCTTTGTGCTCCACTTATCTGCATTCCTATGTGCTGCTCCGCAAAGGCCAACTTGTCATTAGATCAGTTCAGTTGTGTTCAAGAAGTGTGCCAGGAGGGTCTCTGGTTTTGTTTGTTGCAAGACAGTTATATCCATCCGTCACTTAATAAAACGATGTTATGTAGAGATGGACCAGTCCTGTGTAAATCAGACATCCTGTGAGGAGAACTGGCACTGGGGAGTGCTTTGTACACAGGGACAGATGGCCGACATATAATTGACAGGCTAACGTTATTACACTGGCCGTCTAGACACATTTCTCATTCAATACATTTTGTCTCAAGATGTTTGTCTATGCATTCATTTTGTAAGCTAAAATTACAACAATTTGAATAGTTTTCTGTAGGTGGCTGTGACTCCAGTCCTATGTAGTTGCATAGAAACGAGACCGTTTACTATGTTTCCCTTGCCTCAGATTACTTGATTAGATGTTGAATCAGAGCAGCAAAGCTGTCGTGCTTTGCATTGGTTTGTATGAAAAGAACAGGGTTTTCTAGAAGCGGGCACTTCTCTTCGCTGTCTACTAATGTGTGCCGCAGTTGTGTTGATGCAGCTATAACAGAGATCAGATTCAGATGGAAACTATCATCAGACTTTTTAAATATGTTTGGCAGCGTGTTTGATTTCCTGTGTTTAATGAGCCTAAACAACAATTACAAACCCTAGATGGAAAGCATTGCAAATGCCACCGATGGTTGTGATTGACTCCATAGCGATATGATTACACCCCCACCTAAACAATAGCAAGTTTTACCAGATTGCATTCATATCCGAATGTTGGAGGAGGGCATTGTCTCACCGTTAAGGTGTCATTCTGTACCCCTAAAGATGGGGCTGAACCTAGTTCAACATGTGAGGTGACAGGAGGCCCCAGCAGCCTCGACGGCAGGACGCATATGACACACACTGACTGGGCTGCCTGCATATGAAAAGGAACATCTAGAAAGGAATGTGAAAATGAGACGCGAGAAGCCCACTCATGAAAAGATCAACACATTGACAAAATGCAAGTATGGCCTGCTTGAAGTCATGCAACAATTACCAGCAATGACTGTGGGAATACATCTGGAAATAGACTCAGGTGATTTTGAGAGGGCATCTATCTATACATGCACGCACACTATCACAGGGTGACACAACATATCGAGTGGTCTGCCACGTAATTCGGCGAATGTACTAACAGTAAAAGCCATAGCCATAGATTCTATGTTCTATTTTTTAAGCATATCTTGGGTTGATCATATCTTGCTCCACAGATATTAGGACTCAGTTCTGGCGAAGAGCATTACAGCGAGGTACCTGCATGTGTGTGTGCGCGTGTGTTTCAGCAGAAACTGCATGAGGAGTGTCGTCGTGTGTCTGCCTAACAAGAGTAGAGGGAAGATGGCAGAATGGTGTTGTTTCCATGTGTACTGAGATGTTTTCATGATGAGGTTGCATTGCATGGCATTCCCTTATGTTGCAATGATGTCTGCTACCAGGACTGCATCATCTTTGAGCCAATGCTTTAATGATTTATCCTACACTCAATAATTAACTAATTAGATAATTAAACTACAGATGTACCGATTTGACTTTTTTTCAGACCAAGTACAAGTACTTACAATTTGGGTGCAAATGGCAAGTGAACCCACGTTTTCAGCGGTAATCCCAACAGTCCAAAAATTGTGTTGTTGGCTTGTGTGTTCACACCAAAAGACACATTTTTGCCTGGTCGCGCTGTTGCCCAAGTTTTGTCACACGACAAATCGTAATCTGTCGCTGTGCAGTTGTGTCAAGCGAATTTTGTCACGCAACATCTTTTGCCCAGCAACGGGGCTGTATGCCAATTCATTCTCATCAACCATGGCCGAGATAACCACCATTGCATGTCTTTCCCCGTTGTGGAAGAGAGAGGGACGTCCGAATGCCCTTCGTTTATGGGTTCATAACTTCATCCGGAGGCACACACACAGCTTTGTGCCGGGATATTATATATATCGTGTATATCACAGGGAGTGATGTTATATACAACGCTGATTGGCTGTCGCCAAGCGAATGTCGCGGCAAAGTTCAAATATTTCAACTTCAGCGAAATTTGTCGCACTGCAATCCACGTGAACGCGCTCGCCCGCGGCAGGGGAAAATGTCACACCGTCCATCAAATCTTTCCGCATGTTTTTCTAGTGACAAATTTCGCCCGGTTCGCGTCTCTACGTTGACTTTGTATTGAATTGTGTCGCGCCGTTTGCTGTGAACACACAGTTCTAGATAAGAGCAAGGCGTGTTATTGCCACGGTTACGGCCCATGCCAACTTTGTGATACCTTCTTAGTACCGTTGTGTATAAGCGTTATGAGTGATGTTGTAAATGAAATGCACCAGTGACCACACACTGTGGCGATATACTATAGGTGTCCAGGTACTAAATAAATTGCTGCTCAGACAGAGCTTCACCATCCACTACACCATAGAGGTATACAATACGTTTCTGAAAAGCTCAACCTTCTCTCAACGCTGCGGTAAACCGCTGCCCAGGCAGAGCTACGGACAAACCACGCCGCCGGGTGTTGTGAGCCCACCTGCGTTTGCAGCAGACTGATAAAATAGCATAGATTACTATCAATAGGACAAATTAATAAAAAAATTAAACATTTTAAGAGTCCTGAGTACTGGTTTCGGTTTCAGTGCATCCATAAATTAATTTGGTCATTTCGGCTAAAATTGATGCTACCATTGGTTACAGGCTAAAGCAGACCTACTAATGGAATGGTTGAAAATTAAACTGCATATATTGTTTTATTTTGGATTTGTTTGAAATGAAATGTAATTTTAAATTATTTTTTTTTTAACATTTTAAATGTTTTCCTTGGTATGCTTTCCTTGAGGCATTGAGCAATATGACTTGACTGTGACTCGACAATAATGCTAGGATGTTGGCTGTGAGCTAGTTATGTTACACAGGTCCTTGGGGTGGAGCCTATCTAGAGCAGCATGCTCAAGAGAGAAGTAGTTCCAGTTCATGCAGTCATAGTATTGGGAGCAGCGCTTGGTTACTACTGCTACAATTAGGCCATGGCTCACTCTTGGTCTTTTAGACATACGGACATGGCTGAAAATAGCTCTGCTAATTAACGGGCAATGGGCTTCTGACTCATTCAGTCAAAATATTCCATGGCAAATGCTTTCAGTCCATATGAGTGACACACACCAGACTGACTCTTCTACAACTGATATTGGACTGTTTTTCTTATTTGATATGCTGACCAGTGGTTCTGCTCCCCATGCTTTATTTCCTTATACACTGTGTTTTTGTCTCCTCACAGGGTCAAGCGGGATTCGAAAAGTGGCGTCTCCTGAGGTAAGGCGTGGTCCCTCCTGAAATAGAGGTCCCTTCTGAAATAGACTTACTGCTGAGGAAGTAAATGTTGACCCAGTCAGTCTGGGCAGGCCAAGAGGTTTAGAGTGTCAGAGAGTTCTTGTTTGTACAAAAATAAGTTAACCCAGTTAAGAAAAGTAGTCCTTACTCTTATAGGGTGCATAATATGTAAATGTGTTCACCAAATGTTGTAGATATGTCACACTTCTGCCTTGGCCACAAAACACAGAACATGGCTTGAAGTGCCAGGCAGGCACAGAACATGGCTTGAAGTGCCAGGCAAGCAAGTGTGGTTATTAACATTATTTGATTGCGGCATCAAAAATTATTTATTAGGTATGTTATGCTCTTTATTTTCAGATGGAACCAGGATTCCTTCACATCATTCTTTGTTGGCCTATAGCAGTGTAATCAAGTAAAACTAAAGCAATGCTGCGCTACAAAATGATAAACCATTTAATCATGCCAGGCAGCAAATCTATCTATCCATTTATTGCTTCATATGAAAAGACCAGCGTGCTCCAGTAGTATATGGCATCAAGTACTTCACTTAGAGGGGTGATATCATGCTTTTTCGATTTTTTTTTTTTCTCCCTTTGCTTTAGACTGTTATATGACATGATATGTATGCATGTTTTACGTCTGCTAAACTAGAAAAAATATAACCCTGAGCCAGGGGGAGTATTCACACCCTCTGAGAACGCCACCTATTAAGTATTGGCGCTTTTCCACTGAAGGGTACGCTTCAGACCCGGCACGCCTCAGCTCAGTAGAGGGGGTGCGGTATAGCTGAGCTCGGTTACGTGTCGCCTTTCCACCGCCGCCAGTACCCTTATGGTGGTGCGGGGTCTAAGCCGGACGGCGATAGCCACGGCAGCTACGTAAGCGTCGTGATCTCATAGCAGCCCGACACAGTGTAGCCTGCTAATAAATCCATGAAAAAGAAGGAAGCACAAATTGAACAAAGAGCAGCAATGTAGGACGTCCAAGAAGGACGGCAAACTTTTGCGCAACATTTTCTTTCACAAACTAAGCTTTTGCCGTTGTCCAGAAATACCTTGCGGGTACTGTTTGTTTGTTATCCCCCTGTTGCACGGAAGGGAGGAGTCTGTCGACCATACACATCAATAAGCCTACATACAGAGGAATAATTATCGGCCTGTTCACATCGGCCCTATTTTGACATCGGACCG